>BEGY01000013.1:543876-554298 GCA_002335675.1 Chlamydomonas eustigma
TTATAGGTTTTGAGGGTGCAAGTGAGAGCCTTCAGGTAAAGCAAGGATTTACAAGACGTTAGGGTGTGATTGAGGGCCTTAAGGAAAAGTAATCAGGTTGTGGCTTTCAGGAAGTAGATGATAGCTTCCAGGTGGAGGGTTGGGAGGAGATGACAGCCCCTTAAGGTAAAGCTCATGCCTCATGAAGTAATCATTGATCATTCTTACTGGCCAAAGATTCATACTTTTTAAAAGTAGCTAATCAATAGGTGTGCCTATTGCCCCTGTTCATGCGATGCTCAGGAAATTGAATCCATGGATTGAGGAAAGCGCTGTGTTTGATGTAGCAAGGAACCTTCCAGAACTATCTACGATGGCCTGGTGGGATTGGCCAGAGTCGCTTCGCTTCAGGTGTGAATCCTCCCCTCTTTGTGTGTCATCACTTGCTTCAGGTCTGTGTCTTAACATAATTGCGCTTCTTTTGTGTCTTCACAACTTTCTCTCTGTATGTCGTTATTGTTTCTGCTCACACCCAGAAGTTGTTGAGAATAGTACATGCCAGTAAGAGAATATGAAGGGGTACTTAAAGTTTGAACATCGGTGAAACTAAGCAAGATAAATATGATTTTATTGTGCTGATACAGTTGTGTGTGCTGGTAGGGACTCAATCCTTGTTCATTCACACAACTAGGAAATTGTACTGCTAACAAAACTCTTCACATCCCTGCAATCAAAACCCCAGGGACCCGGAAGCTCTGAAAACATTCCAGGAGGAACATAAGCAGGCGATTGAGGAATTTATTGCCATACAGTTCTTCTTTGATCGTCAGTGGAAGGCTATCAGAGTGAGAGAGCCTTAGAGATTACTGAAATCAACGCACTAACCCTCATACTAGGAATGTGCTAGGCGTGTTGTGATGATGCTTTTTCAGCATGTATATGGGCACATACAAAAAGGTGTCCAACATGTGCTGTGAGAGAATACACAAAAAACATTTACATTTTAAAGTGTTAGGACAGGTCACCTTGTTGTGCACCAGCTTCTGAAGACATTATACATGCTGATATGTGTGTGTAATCAGGCGTATGCAAACTCAAAAGGTGTGGACATCATTGGAGACATGCCCATTTATGTGGGTGGGCACTCAGCAGATGTGTGGTCTAATCAAGACCTATTTGAGCTAGGACCTACAGGCCTGCCAGCTAATGTCAGTGGGGTGCCACCAGATGCATTCTCTGAGACTGGTGGGACTTAGGGTTTAGGGTTTAGACATGCTGGCATCATGGTTGAAATGGACTAAGAACATGCTGGCATCATGGTTGAAATGGACAGGTCTCACTCTGATATTATTTTAGGGGGGAGGAGGAAGGGCAGTGGGTGTGGGGAAGCTTTAGGCTCAGATTGCACTCAATTAGTGAAGGGGCATTACTTGAAAGGCGGGGCAGGTCTTCAGAACATGCATCAAATCAGAGGTCCTACTCATGCATGTGTATCTCCTGGTCCTACTCATGCATGTGTATCTCCTGGTCCTCCTCATGCATGTGTATCTCCTGGTCCTACTCATGCATGTGTATCTCCTGGTCCTCTTCATGCATGTGTATCTCCTGGTCCTACTCATGCATGTGTATCTCCTGGTCCTCCTCATGCATGTGTATCTCCTGGTCCTACTCATGCATGTGTATCTCCTGGTCCTACTCATGCATGTGTATCTCCTGGTAAAAGCATGATATAGACTAAACTTCCACTATGCTACTTGGGACAGGTCAGTTGTGGGGGAGTCCGCTTTACAAGTGGTCGGCTCACAAGGCGCAGAACTATGACTGGTGGTGTCAACGCATGGGGCGAGCTATGCAGCTTTATGACCAAACAAGGATTGATCACTTCCGGGGCTTTGCAGGTACTCGAGCAGAGGAAGTTGGTAACTCTTGCCCCTGTTACCCTCTGTTGACTATGGTTGGTATTGTGTTTTCCTCTGAACCCTGGGAGGTGTGTACGGCCCTGAACATTTCGAAGTGATGTTACGATACACAATGCCTCATCCTTACAGGCTATTGGGCTGTTGATGGTAAAGCTGAGACTGCCATGGGGGGGTCATGGTGTAAGGGGCCTGGATTGGAGCTGTTCACAGCTATCAAGGCCAAGCTAGGGGCAGTGCCGATCTTGGCGGAGGATCTAGGGGTCATCACCACTGACGTGGTGGAGTTGAGGTATTTGGAGTTGTGGAGGAGGTAGCAAATCATGAAAGAATTGGTGTTAGAGGTGTCCTTCTGGAGCTTGGAATGGTGCATGGCTGATAGCACATGTGGTTGGAATGGTGCATGGCTGATAGCACATGTGGTTGGAATGGTGCATGGCTGATAGCACATGTGGTTGGAATGGTGCATGGCTGATAGCACTTGTGGTTGGAATGGTGCATGGCTGATAGCACATGTGGTTGGAATGGTGCATGGCTGATAGCACATGTGGTTGGAATGGTGCATGGCTGATAGCACATGTACTTTTTCCCCTGCATAATTGCTGCTGTAACAGGGTGGTGTAGTGCCAGCTGCAGTACATGTCCTCAGTAAATGCATGTTGCAGGGTGGTGTAGTGCCAGCTGAAGTACATGTCCTCAGTAAATGCATGTTGAAGGGTGGTGTAGTGCCAGCTGAAGTACAGTTATTCCTTCCTTATTTCCATGATTCCCCTGCAGGGAGAGTATTGGTGCTCCTGGTATGGTGGTGCTCCAGTTTGCATGGGGAGGTGGCCCAGGCAATGTCCACCTCCCTCACAACCACTATGCTAATTGTTTTGTGTATCCCGGCACCCACGACAATGAGACATCGGTGAGTGCACAACCTGAGCTGTTTTTGTATTATAGCATTGCATGTTCCTTCATACTCATTCGTATCCTCAATCTCAGCTCTCATGTAATTACTGTTGGAACCTTACAGCTGCTTGTTGAAGAATAATGATGCAGGGAATTCTTGCAGGGTTTAGGGTTGAGTGTAGTCGGTGACTGTTGGAACCATGTGTCCTGTTCTTGCAGGGTTTAGGGTTTAATGAAGTTGGTGACTGTTGGAATCATGTGTCCTGTTCTTGCAGGGTTTAGGGTTGAGTGTAGTCGGTGACTGTTGGAACCATGTGTCCTGTTCTTGAAGGGTTTAGGGTTTAATGAAGTTGGTGACTGTTGGAATCATGTGTCCTGTTCTTGCAGGGATCTGTCTCTGAAGTTAACATTTTGTGCGTTCTGCAGGATCTTCATAAACTTGTCGTTGTTTAACTTCTGCAGGTGGGCTGGCTTAAAGACAGCGCTTCCAAGGAAGACAAGGAGTACCTGTGTCAATATCTACAAACTACTGGAGATGATATTGCTTGGGACCTGCTACGAGCTTGCATGAACAGCGTGGCAGCCACATGCATTGTCATGATGCAGGTAGATGGAATGATGAGTAGCACATGGATGTTTAGACTGAATGCCACAAGAGCTAGCCTGTAAAATCATTCCCTAGTCTCTCTTTATACATGCACCTATTGTGTTCCTCACATCGTTATGTACCATGTATGCAGGATGTGATGAGATTAGATAATACTGCAAGAATGAATACTCCTGGGCGAGCTGAGAATAACTGGATGTGGCGCATGGGAGATAGTGGTGTGTGGGCCAAGTTGCAGAAAGAAGCCGAAGATATGAAAAAGATCGCAGAAATGAGTAACAGGCTGCATAAGCAGCAGGGCTAACTACTTCTTCGTGAACCTGTTGCGGTTGTTTTGTGCCGCCTTCATTAGGAAGAATAAAAGCTCTTTCTGGACAACACCAGCTCGCAGAAGTCTAGGCAGGTCCGTCTCTGCAATGAAATGGTGTCTTATTCTCAATGTGTTAGATGGATTATCTTTTATTAGCCTACTGCAGGATGGATTGAGCCCGTTGAGAGTAAGACTAAGAGTATTATTTACAACGACTGCTTAGGGCGTTGTGAAATGCGTGTCATTGTCCTAGGTCTGGCAAGGTTCTTGAAGGCCATGTTTATGAAATATGTTTTAAGAGTAATGTGATTAAAATAACATTGAGACCAAAATGCGCACCAAGTGTTGAGATCTTGTAATGAATAAAATGAAAATATAAGTGAAGGCCTCTGATAGCGATCCCTCATTTTTTGATGATTATATGTTATATTTGTCATGTAAATAAGAATGAAAGAAAAATATGTAGTTAGAGGATATGATGTGTGCAAACCTTCCTGGGAGGCGTGTCCCTATGTGCGAAGGAGAGCGGTTTTAAGTCTCATTAGTCACAGTGACTAAGGATGTTGGACGTGCACAAAGTCTCTTATGGGCGTTTGGTCAAACCCATAATGTATATTCAGTCTGGTTTATCAAAAGAGATATTGATTGGCTCAGTCATGCCAACAGAATCACAGTTGTTCTCAGCATGAAGCAGTCATTCAAAGTCAATGTCCCAGAACTGCACAGTCGAGTCTGGATGTGCATGCAGGTTGGCCACAAGTAGCGTCCACTGAGTCTCCCTGCATCACTTCATCCACATGTACAAACTGCTGGCGCATGTAAGCCACCTGACGTAAGAGGAGAAGCAGAGTGAAACAGGTGAATTGAATCATCCTCTGACTTCACAGATGAATGGAGGCAAAGCAGACGCTCAAAGTAACTGAACTGTCATTGAGTGATGTTCAGGGGCCTGGTTGGACCACTAACCATTGTTAACCACTAACCATTGTTAAGTTTTTGCCTGCACCCAAATCTGTCCTCTAACCAAAACGAGAGAGATTCTTACCTCAGTAGCAACAACACTGAAATTCGTCAGATCTAAAAGAGCTTGCCACTGAGTGTTGAGCTCTGGAGATGACCAGGCTGGCCATGCTGAGGGGGGCTGCAGCATGATGAGAAGTGTACAACGATCTGCCATGCAGGCCGAGGAAGAACACAGAGATCCGCCCATGTCCTCTGTATCCTCAGGGCTCCGCATACCAGCTTCTCCACCAGCTGCTGCCAAGGCAGATGGTCCATCCCCTTTGATTGCCTTGAGCACTAGCTGTAGCATGGGGTCATCATCATGGCATCAATAACTCTACTCAATATTGCACTCAACGTACAACACATGGACATCAGCTACAACACATGGACATCAGCTACAACACATGGACATCAGCTACAACACATGGACATCAGCTACAACACATGGACATCAGCTACAACACATGGACATTAGCTACAACACATGGACATCAGCTACAACACATGGACATTAGCTACAACACATGGACATCAGCTACAACACATGGACATCAGCTACAACACATGGACATCAGCTCCCAGTCACAGCTGCAAGGTTTGGACGATGTTTACTTTAAGGAAGCACATACCTGATACATTGCTTTCTGTCACAAAACACATACCTGATACAGTGATTTCTGTCACAAAACAAATACCTGATACATTGCTTTCTGTCACAAAACAAATACCTGATACAAAACCATGGCCCTTAGCTCCACCAATAGAGTCTCCCTAGACTTCTGAGGCACACACTTCTCTCCAGGCGCTCTTGCCAGCTCCCGTATGGCAATGAAGGATATAATGCCTTGTTTTGGAATACCTAGTACCAAATGCCTTACAGCATGCTCCATAACCACAAGCTTGTCTTCCTTGGCTGTCAACATCTGCTGCTCCTGCTGCAGCCTCTGAGCTCTCAAGGACATGTACTGCTCCAAGACTACAGGCATCATGGTGGCATAGCTTCTTGCCAGCTTCCATCCATCTTGACGGATGTCTAGAGTGAACATGGCGGAGTCCAGCAGCGGGTGAGCAGACAGGAGCATGTAGCCACGTGGGAGGCCAGTGGTGGGGTCTATGTGTGACATGGCCTCATAGAGCAGAGGTAGAGGCACCCAATGTGGAGGGTACTTGAAGCGGGCCTTCAAGACAGCACAAGGGAAAATGAGGGCAGAGCTGTGTGACAAGAAGGATATTTGAAATGAGCCTACAAGACAGCACAAGGGCATAAATGAGGGCAGAGCTGTGTGACAAGAAGGGTACTTGCAAACACATGCGATATCAGGAGGAAGCAAAGTAAAATGAGCATAACGTGCAAAGCGGAGGAGTGATTTCACTTCCTTTCCCAGCAGTCAGTGCTCCCTCACTGCATTTCAAGCAGTAAGTGCTCTATCATCACTGCATTTCTGCATGTAGCTATCCTTCCCGTCAACTCCTCTCTCACCACATCCAAGATTAGTACCAAGTCCTGGCCCTCATGGTATCCTCCAACAGGACTAAAGTGACCATCCCCAGTCTGACTAAAAGCACGTCGGGCGTAGCTAACCACCAGATGCTCCTCCCCACTCCTACACACATCCATCACTTGCTGCCTGAATTCAGCCTCTGAGAAGGTGCCATGTCGCATCATGTCAACGCGGGCCCCGTTGCAGCGGGCAAGACATGCAGCCTACCGGAGCAGTACATGATTAAGATGTATAGCAGGGGGAGGAAGATACAGAGGAGGAGCCATGTTGTACAATCAGCTTTGTGACTCATAGGAATGCGTACAAAAATTCTCTGAGACATAAACTTCAAGCTCATGGAGCTGGAGGCCCTCCCTCTGCTCTTGAATCATTACTAAATGCAATGATTAGAAGGGGATATTTGCCTGATACTTTCATTATGATTCATAATAGCCATGGACCGTTAAACTCAGTCCTGTTGTGTAATAAATTACCACATTCTCACCTGAGCAAGGGTTATGCCATCCTCCTTGACAGATTCCAATGGTCTGTGAGAGAGAAAGCAAAGTTTCCATATCACTTCTAGTTGATATGAGGGTCATAAGCTGTTGCGAAGGATGGGGATGGGATTAAGATGTAGTTGAAAAGTCAGCATCAGGACCTGAGGAATCACAGCGTTTGATTTGGTGACTCATCACCTGCAGCAGTCTAGCATGGCCTCATGGAACCAACGCCATGAACCCTTCCATGTTCGCCGCGGGTCGATGGAGAGTGCATTCAGCACCATAGTCAAGCTTGTAAGACCACAAAAGGCTGGTTCGTCTTGCATGCTGAGTATGATTGAAAGAAAGGTAACCGTCATGAAAGTGCTCTTTTCTCTGAATGACGTTGTGAAGATGTATAAACCTAAGAAAATTACAGAACTCATGGATATGGCAATTTTTCAAGTACCTGAATTGCTCCATCAACTTGAAAAAGCCTCCTAGGGTGCCGCCCATTAGCGCCTCTTGAAATATTTGACGCCCTGTCAATTTTATTCTAGGCTCAGGGAGATTTCTTGAGAACTTCAAACATTTAAACAACTAAAATGTGATTACATTAGGAGTTGCCATATGAATTGGACACCTGGTTATCACATAAGGAGATAAGTAACATTTGCAGGCAGAAACCCATGCTAAAGACTGAATGCTTACCTTGAGGTGAGGAAAAAGCAATTGCTGGTGGGCTTGGCAGATGACGCTTATAAAATGTCCTTCTAAACCCAGAGCCTGTCTGAAGAGCTGTCACCCCCACAATAGGAGTGGCTGTTGATTGAGAAGGTTGCACAGACCCGGCACCAGAGATACTATACAGGTGTATTGAGAAAGGATTCTTTAAAGAGGGGGGCTCTCCACAAACATGCTCAACCCTAGAGGTACAGCTTGATTTTTGAGTGCTGCATGTCATCTCAGGAACTGTTTCATTCATTGGAGACAATGTGGCGCTGTTGTATTCAATTCCCCTGCATGATGAAGGAGCAAGGTATCTAATATGTTGTAGTTAAGTCCTTTAGCACGTAGGTCCAGGAGACCATGTGCTGATTTGAGAGTAAAGGTCAAAACTCTGAATCTGCTTATAAGTTCATTTTCAACTCACTTCAAGGAAGAAGTGCCCGAAAAAGATATTGTTGAGTGTCGTTTCTCAAAATTGGAGGGTGTGATAGCACCTGGACATGGGGATAAGACTGTGATACATAAGCAGTTTGGTATGCACAGCTTGGACGTGAACTTACTGGATTTTAGACCTGAAAAACTTTTGAGGTAGCCACAGCAAAATTTTGCGGTTCTGACATTGAGCATTTGCAATACCTCTTTCACTACTCACTTCATCCTCAACAGGTGGTTTCGAAGCCCCAAACTGATTGCGACGAAACGAGGAATTCACATTAACCTTGATAGTTGATGTAGATGATTATTGAGATATTGTATTGTTATGTAAATGAGGCTGACTGTAACTCCTAACACTTTAGCTACTACTAAATCATCTGTAAGAAGCTCGTTTTGTGCACCATTAGTACCAAAGCCTAAATTTCAACGTCTCAAATGCTCGAGTAGCCCGAGTGGCGTAGAAGCACAACCCGTTGTGTGGTCGAGCCATGTGTCCAGGAACCCTAACCTCACATCTGCAGTAGAGGAAGCTGTCAAAAATGCTTTGTCTGCTGCTTTAATCTCTAAATCTCTGGCAGCTAACAGCACTCCAGTCCCGCTAAAAGTTACTCCTAGCCAGTACGCAGCAGCGGTACAAGCAGACACAGCTCTTGTCTTCTGCAGCTCATCGTTTCATGAGCAATATCAAGACATAATAGAACAGCTTGTAAAAGCTGTGCCAAGCCTCACTAGAATAGTAGGCTGCAGTGGCTTTGGTGTCATTGGAGGTGCACAGAGCAGCGCTGAGGAGGTTGAGGATGAGCCTGGTCTCAGTATTACACTCGCACACTTCCCTGGGGTAAGAGTCTGCCACTTGTTCACACAAAACACAGCCCTTGACATATACTTAGCAGCCGTCAATATCCTTCTAAGTTAGATATTTGATTAGTGACTCGAAGCACCTGGGCTCAATGAGCCTGTTGACCTCTTGACATGTAATTTGAAGATGTGTAGTTTACATACAGACTAGCGCTCCAATGATAGAATACATGAGTAAGCAAATTGAATATGCTATTTTATATGCATGCAGGCTGAAGTTAGAGTTGTGCACATATCAATGACAGACCTCCCTGATGCAGGTAACTGTGTCCAGAGTTTCAGAGTGCTAGTTGCTCACAGTATAGGGAAGATGTGAAACTTGCTGGTACCACAAACAACACATTATTCATTTTAAAAAGAATAACACTTTTTCCCCTCAGACTTGTGCATGATAGTGGAGGTCATGCATGTGTGGAGCAACTGTGTGCATGATAGTGGAGGTCGTACATGTGTGGAGCAACTGTGTGCATGATAGTGGAGGTCGTACATGTGTGGAGCAACTGTGTGCATGATAGTGGAGGTCGTACATGTGTGGAGCAACTGTGTGCATGCCTTTCTTGTGTGATCGCTCTTTTGCTACCTCTCTTCTGATTTCAATCTTTGCACCATCACTTGGACATCTTTCATTCTTCTCTCTTAATGCTCAGACTCGCCTCCGGAGAGATGGTCACAGCTGGTGGGTGCTCCGCTCCACAACCCTCTACCTCTGAGTCAGGTCATTCTGGCGGACCCTAGCTTTTTGAGGATACAAGAGCTGTTGGAGGGTTTAGGGTTTAGGTTTAGATTATGCGTATCCAGATGCTACAAAAATAGGTCAGTGAGCTGCCAATGATTGTCTAATTACTTGTGTGGGTACTGATCTGTTTGGGATGAATCCTCATGTCTGACACCTGAGGCAAGATATCCTCTTTTTCACATCCTGCTGTGAGGAATTCTTTTGCCTTTTGAAAGCTCATCCTCTTTTGCCTCTCTAGGTTTCTATTTTGGCTCTCTTAGAAAAAAAAACTTAACAATTCTCCACAGCTGAGCGACCACACTGTGTTGTTTTCTGTGCTCCTTTCATGGTCTAGAACTTCTCATTTCTAGAGCGCAACATTGCTTCATTACACACTGGCTGTTCCTAAAAGCTATATTCAAAGCTGAAACCTAAATGTTCTTTGTCAGGTGGATTGAGCAGCTCCTCTAATCAGAGACCTAAGCGTGCTCTGTTCTGCTGGGAGAAACCATGTGAATCGGAGGAATTTCAAAGTACGAGTGATGGCGCAGATGTTGTGCCCGATGCTTTTCAACACAGTGTATATGACTCAGGTGCTGTGGTCATGTCTATTCTTGGAGGGGTCAGTATGGATCTGATAGTTGCGCAGGTGAGTTCCTGAGGTACCTCAGCTCCTTAATCCTTGTATGAAGCCCTAGAGACACAACATGGATTTCCTGCAGTCTGAATGCTTCAAACTTCTCAAGCTTCAAACAACTGGAACATGCTGTAGCTTCCATTCACACCTGATATCACTGATATGTATAGCTTCCATTCACATCTGATATCACTGATATATAGTGCACGGTGTGGCGCAAACTCAATGCTTTGCTGCTGAGCAGCTTAAATGAAAGATAGGTGGATGTTTGAACACAACATCAACAGTATGAACACAGGGTTGCAGACCCCTCTCTCTGACATCACATGAACACGGGGTTGTAGACCTCTCTCTGATATCACATGAACACAGGG
>BEGY01000013.1:555067-635743 GCA_002335675.1 Chlamydomonas eustigma
AACACAGGGTTGTAGACCTCTTTCCGACATCACATGAACACAGGGTTGTAGATCTCTCTCTGACATCACATGAACACAGGGTTGTAGACCTCTCTCTGACATCACATGAACACAGGGTTGTAGATCTCTCTCTGACATCACATGAACACAGGGTTGTAGACCTCTCTCTGTCATCACATGAACACAGGGTTGTAGACCACTCTCTGATATCACATGAACACAGGGTTGTAGACCTCTCTCTGATATCACATGAACACAGGGTTGCAGACCTCTCTCTGATATTACATGGACAGTGGAGAGGGTGGACCGGGAGTTCAACACAATTCTGGCTCTTAGAAGAGAGGGACCCGCAGGCAGCAGCTCTGATGGGAAGCAGGTAGCAGCCTTCACGGGGGAGACTGTACCTCTGATGGCGTTACAGATGGAGCTCCAAGGTGTTGTATCCAGTAAAGAGCAGCTGTGAGTAAAATGAGAGCATTGCTTGACAAGCAAAATGAGGCCATGTGGTTGTGCAGTCAATAATGAAGGTCTCTAAATCCTAACAAGCAAAATGAAGCCATGTGGGTGCACAGTCGGCTCTAAGCCCTAACATGCAAAATGAGGATTTCGCATGCTATTATGAAGATCTCTAGGCCCTATCATGCCATTAACTCTGAAATTGATAGCAAGTCAATCCTTCCCTGCTGTGTACTTAACTCTCTATGCAGCGGGTCCATTCTCAATAACCTGACCCTGGGTGTGGCTCCAGATACACTTTCATTACAACCTAAGGATTTTTTGATCAGGCCAATGTCAATCACCCAAGAGGTGATGACCACTCTGCATTTTTTTGTTTTTGATTTGGATAATTGTGTTATCTCTGAAGGACTGATCTTTAAGACATTGGATGTCTGAAGTACATTCTTGAGGTGTCAGATTTTTTGATGATTTGTACTAAACCCTAAACCCTAAAACACTCACTGCACCCATCAACCTTCTGTCATGTCTACAAAGGGCTCATTAGCAGTGGGGGAGTATGTAAGAGTGGGACAGCGGATAAGATTCATGGTGAGGGATTTCAATTGCTGAGTCCTTCAAGTTACTGAATGGAAGTATTTAAATCTCAAAGTTGACAAACATAGTCAACAGTCTACAAGCGCTGCAGTCAAGTGCATCTGTTCTTGTATTGCCTAGATCCGAGACCAGCAGGGAGCTCGTGAAGATCTACAATCCCATGGCATTGCCTACAAGAAGCGTCAGCTAGTGGCCAGCTTGGCAGGGCAAGGGCAGGAAGAACCAGTTGGCATGATGGTCTTCTCTTGCAAGTAAGAAAAATGACTACACAATCAGCCTTTTAAGGAGGCCACTAATTCCACCATTTGATGGACCTCTAATTTTTTTATTTTTGATTGTGTGACATGCTTGTAATCATTTTACATGTGTTTTTGCCCTCTGCTTGATCATTTCTTGCAGTGGTCGAGGATCCAGTTTGTACCAGGAGCCCTCTTATGATACTAGGACAGTATCATCCTTTATTCCTGTTCCCTGCTCTGGATTCTTGTGCAATGGAGAAATTGGAGGGCTGAGAGGCTCAACCCATCTGCATGGCTTTACCTGTGTGGTAGGAGTGATTAGAGCGGCCAACCAAGCTCCTGCACCTACGCCTGTCGAAGAAACCATTGAAACAAAAGAGGCAGCCAACAAAGATATTACTGAGTTCAAAAGGAGTGAATGATATTTAAAATGCCATTCCACTTAACAAACGATCTTTCTTAAAAAGGCCAGAACTATTTAAAGATGTTTAATTATAGCGACAATTGTTTTCAAATCAAAATAGTCCGTGAAGAAAGTTGACGGCAATGGTCTGCACATGTACAAGGTGCCCTTTGTGCTAATCACAAGTTAAATGTCGGCAGTACTTTTGGCCATGTTTATCCAACAAGACACCTCAACATATTATGTGGAGTCCAAAGACACTCTCTCTCCCCCTATGATAAGCAACACTCTGAAAGGAATCATTGCCAAGATTTCCATTACTCCACTTCTGCAACAATTTTTTTCCTTCTCTCTGGCTTAATCTTGATAGACCCCGGCTTGGAATGAGCAATCCTCTTTTGCAGCTTCTTGGATTCTGAGTCCACAATAACCCGGCGCTGCCTGGCTGCCTTGAAAATGGCTGCAGGCAAATGACGATGGCGAGTGATGCGTTTGACTTCATCCATGTGCTTATATCGCTCCAACAGAGCTTGATTGTATGCCTTCTTCTTCTTTTCTCGTGGTAGCAGCTGGCCCAGTTGTTCAGATGCCTCAGCCTGCAATATTATGACATACACAAATACCACATAGTTAATGCTTTCAGATTTTGAGGGCCTGCTCTCAAGCAAAGCACTATATAGCAACAGCAAGGACAGAGCTCAGCCTGAAATCAGTATTTTTGGATCATTACCTTCCACACTCTGACATTCATGTCATCACTGCCTGACATGACATAGGAGGCATCCCCGCTGAACCTCACACAAAACACTCGCTGCATGCGCTTTGCAGTGTATACATCGCGGCTGTGGCCCCCATTGTACTTGAAAATGCGCACAGAGCGATCATAAGAGCCTGCAACAAACTCCCGCCCAGTGGGAGAGTAGTCCACATCTAGAACAGCTGACACAAAGTCCTTCAAGCAAGAGCAGAAAGCTCGTAAGTAAACTGCTACCTTTTTGTCACAAGAAAAGGCCAACATGTTCCAGTAGGCCTAGAGAGCACAGAGCAACATGCTGCAATGGAACCAAGGAAAATACTTTCTTGACACATTCGTGACATGTTTTTCTATATATACAATATCAAGCTGTAACGCACCTGGTGCACACACGTTGCTGATGTGAACTTGCGCATGTCATAGCTGTACAAATTGCAGTCCTCATTTGCCACGGTGAAGTTGAAGGCCTCCATGGGGTTCCAGGCCAAAGCATTGCAACGGGTCTGACAGTATGGCAAGTGTGAAGATGCGTCAGGTGGCATGCATGATCAAGTATTTCAGTGATCCGCGGTATGAAATGAGACTCTAGAGCTTTGGCGCCAAGAGTCAAAGACTTCTAGCTATTGATCCAGAACATCAAATCAGACAATGTGAACGCAATACAGTACTTTTGCACTGACATAATGAACGCTCATACTTGCATGATGTACTCTCACAGTGGGATGACAGACTCATACTCTCACAGTGGGATGACAGACTCATACTCTCACAGTGGGATGACAGACTCATACTCTCACAGTGGCATGACAGACTCATACTCTCACATTGGGATGACAGACTCATACTCTCACAGTGGGATGACAGACTCATACTCTCACAGTGGGATGACAGACTCATACTCTCACAGTGGCATGACAGACTCATACTCTCACATTGGGATGACAGACTCATACTCTAGCATGAAGAACTCACCCTCTAGCATGACAGACTCGTGCAACAGACACTTGCCTGCATGACCAGCTTCCTGACAGGTGTGCTGATCCGCAAATCATACAGGGCTATACTTCTATCACTGCCAGTTGTGGCAAAAATATCTGCCTCTGCCTGAATGAATGCGGTGAATTAAAAAGAATTTAATGACCTTTAATATAGTAGAGCCAATGACCTAGCAGCTTTTAAGCATGCAATTTCTACTATGCAAGTGCTGACTAGGCGCTAGAAAAAAGAGTAGCTGGGTGGCCGCCACTCAAAAACACAGGACGTTCTATATTCCAGCATCATGATCAATATCCAGGAAGCACGCTGTCTCACCGGGTTGAAGCGCACAGAGATGACTGTGTCTGCCCCCCAGGTGAAGGTATGAACTGGTTCCGATCTTTCATGGTCCCACACATCCACAGCAGTACTTGCAGTGGCAAACATGTTCCGGCTCCAATGATGATCTATGCTGCGGAATGCATTCGATCCCTGTGAGGAAGGTGTGGTTGGAAGCAGCTTCATGTGCAGCAGTGATGAGAACTTGAGTAAGAATCACGAACACACCAGAACACATGCACCGGTGAGGGCTCACTGTGCGCAGGTAGCACAATGTCTGCAGGCAAAGAGCTTCATTCTTAAGAAAGGAGATGTAGATATCCTCACTTTACTCCTGGGTGATATCCGGCGTAGACATTTTAGACATACACATAGTTCATACTTTTCTCCACTACATGGTTATGACCTCACCTGGAACTCAAGCACTGCCTGCTGCTGGGCTTCCACGTGTCCAGCCTCCAGAGGGGCATATGGCACCTTCCAAAGCTTCACTGTACAATCTGTACTGCAAGACACCACCGACTCCCCATCAGGCGCGAAGGACAGGCCCCTCACAGCACCTGTATGGCCCACCAGGCGCCTTAACGTGCGCTTCTGTGCTATGTCCCAGATTCTGACAGCACCATCTGCACAGCCTGAAACTATGCTATTGATAGTTTTGGGGTTCCTGCAAAGTGCTGTGACCCCATCTTCATGAGGGAGAGCGGCGATAAAGGGCTTGGCAAAGATTCTTTCGAGCTTGGCAGCGTTCAGTGCCCGTGTGTACTCATGAGCTTTTTCAAACTGCCAGAAGGAAATCAAAGTTATTTTTAAATTGCCCCAGCCCATGAGTTTAGAGACTAGAGATGGTATGGACTAATTTCCTAGAGATGCCTTGGAGAAGTTGTCTGACCTGATGAATGTTTGGATCAAAATTTCTATGAACCTTTTTCAGGTCCTGCTTTCTCTCCTTAGTAAAGTCCTCCTCAATTCTGTTTATTACCTGTAACCAATTTGTGAAGGAGTCAAAATTAAAAGGAACTTCCTCAATACGTCAAGATGGTTGAATTATTACCTTAACCTTCATTCTACTGCAGTTAAGAATAGTAAGGCAAACTTTGCGTTTTCATATCGGCCGCCGTTGTCGCTTCAGTGTCATGTATATTCTAATGTATGTAAGGTTTCTTGCTCTGCTTTTAACGCATTTGTCTTCAGGCATCGTGCACAGAAAAGTGTTAATATGCTGCTCCGAGACCTCTTGGCTCGCTTTTGACACAACTAGGCACATTAGTACGCACATTTATTTAAATCAAATATTTACCTGGTATTGCATCTGAAAGAAATAAGTCTCATTTAAGACCTTGCCATACTTAAGTATTTAGGGTGAATGATGCTAAAAGATGCCTAGGAAACCTAAAATGGATCTCTATGAGATTTTAGGAGTGGATAAGTCTGCAGATCCAGATGAGATCAGGCGAGCTTACAAGAAGCTGGCGTTGCAGCACCACCCGGTATGGGTCATGTCGTGGCATTTCTGAATCAGGTACCTTACTGACTGCATTGTTTTTGTATTAGGATAAAAACTCAGATAATCCATCAGCTGTACAAGAATTTCAACAGATAGGGATGGCATACCGAGTCCTCAGCGACCCTGAAAAGAAGAGGTAGAACTCTGTTGCTGAATACTTTCACTATGAAAGGAAGTACAGCTATAGAAATTAATCCTTCATGTTGATTCAGCCCATGCCTAAGTGGGGAGTCTTTTTCGAGAATCTCTAATGACTGCAACGTAATGGCCACACAGGAAATATGACCAGTATGGGAAGACCGATGATGATGATGATGATCTTGGCACAGACGACCTGATGGCTATGTTCCAAGAGGTTTTCAAAGATGTGTTTGAAGGGATGCCATCTGTAAGCGACAAAATACTTGTTTCTACAGGATGTGATCAGTCCTTCTCAAGTCTAGATAGAACATGAGGAATACTCTGACCCAAAATGTTCCAACTTCTTGTTATAACTGCTCTGTCCGGAAACCTGTAACTAACTCTTGCAGGATCTGTTTGCCGGCTTGTCTGCAAGGGACTTTAAGCATATGCCCCCTTTTCCAAAGAAAATGTCTGGCAGAGGTCAGCTGCGTTATATATCCCCATTGGTGGCTGTCCCATTGTACAGCCTTGTATAAATACATCCCATCAGAACTTAAAATGATAGAGATTGCCAACCTTCATAATTTATTCCATCAAAATGGTCCAGAGATTTCTGCACTCAGCAATCTATCATCCTTGTCTTTACATAGGCTCATCCTTATCTTTACATAGGCTCGTCTTCACGAGGAGTTAGGTATGGCGGCCCAGGTGGGAGGAAGAACCGTATGCCATCTTCCATGATTGACATCATGGCCATGAGCATGATGGCTGACATGGCAGACTTGATGTTTAGGTCCTCAAGTCACTCTACCCGGAGGACTACACGAAACAGCGGTAATGGTGCTGGTGTTGGAGGTAGGCACCAGGATAGAGGAGGGGGAGGGGGTAACAGCTTCCCATCTGGGCAACATAACGATATGGAAGAGAATGAGGAGGAGGAAGAAGAAGAAGACAGTGATGATAATGTAAGTGATGATAGCTGGGAGACAGTGACAGATGAAGAGGAATCAGCAGCAGTAGCTGAGGATGAGGATGAGAAGTCAGGGGAAGTGAGAGAGAATGCGCAGAGTGGTGGCACAAGTGAGGGAGGCAACGTGGCTCACTGCGGTCAAATGCCTGTTTCAGAAGACACCTTAAAGGGGGGAGGTGAAAAAAGGTTTAAGGCAGAGGGTTCAAAAGACAAGATCTCAGCAGATTCCCATCTTCCGCCAACTTCAGCTACAACCATCTCGCCATCACCTCAGGTGATACGAGATTGGTTTTTGGCTGCCAAGCTTGGCAACATACCCTCGATGTCCTCCCTCCTGAAGCAGCACCCAGCGCTCATAGATATCCAGAATGGTGGCCTAGGTCATACCGCCCTGCACTGGTGCGCTGCCAGAGGGGAGGTACAGGCAGTACAGTGGCTACTTGATCAAGGGGAAGCACAACTAACTCAGCAGGCACAACCAGAAGCAGCAGCAGCAGCAGCAGGTCTGTTGAGCAAAAGGAATTTTCAAGGCTCCACACCCCTTCACTCTGCTGCCAGTAATGGACAGCGCAGCGTGGTAGAGGTGCTGCTGAGAAGTAGGGGTGTGGACGTAGAGGCAGTGGATGCAGACGGAATGACGGCATCACAGGTGTGAGAATTGAATCTGGGCCTATCAGCACTAATTGTAGAGAACTGCTGACCAACCGTTCAGCAGTTGTAGGGTATTTTGATGAGATTTTAAAATGCATCGACTTCTCAAGACCCAACAAATATTATTATGTCTTCTCACGTTAAAAAGACAGTCTTTGATGATCATCTACTCTGTCGCAAGGCAGGCCACTCCTAATATTGGTAAGGCAGGTAACTTTCTTGCCGGTCACTTTCTCGTTCCTTGATACAGATGGCTTTGAAGTTTGGTCATCCAGCTGTTTCTAGCTTGATTGAGGAGGCAGCATGCTCTGCCAGCAGCAGCAGTAGCCAAGTGCAAGAGACCACCAAGCCAGATAGCAATAGCACAAGGAGCGATAGCACTGATCATCATGACAGCATCAGTAATGTCTCCTCCAAAGCTTACACATACATCCATCCCAGGCTGGACATCTCTGACCTGTTAACCAGCAAAGGCAATAGCTTGAGTGGTGATGGAAAGATGAAGAATGAATCTCCTACAGACTGTACAGCAGCACTACACTCCTGCAATTCTGTTGAGAATTCACAGCTGCCAGCTCCTGTCTTTAAGGCAGCTGTTGGTGATGACCTTGTGACCTCTACATCAAAAGAATCTACTCATACTATTAAGGTACATGAATCCACACAAGGTGAGGACGTGTTGGATAAGGGATCTGCTATATCAGGCTGCAGTATCGAGGATGTGACTCAGCGTGCCAGGCGTAGAGCTGCCTTGATTGCTGCAACTGAAGAAGCTGATGTGGCAGAGGAGCAACAGGCAGCTCAGAGGTGCGCAACTTGTAGCACTTGGTGTACTATCTTGAGGGGTAGCAACAGGCATGTCATGCTAGCAGGACATCTTGAGGTACTACGTGATGCTTCCTCATGATGGCAACAATAAGCATTTTCACTACCGGGAGATGCAAAGCATTATCACTACCGGGAGATGCAAAATCTTTTTTGTGGACTCAATTTTGTTCAGGAGGCAGGCAGCAGCAGCAGCTGCAGCGTCCTGTGGTGTGAGGGCAGAAACAGGGCGTGCGTGGATGGATGCTGCCAAGGCTGGGGATGTTCACACACTCTCTAAGATGTTGCAACGTGATCCTGTACTGCTTTCATACAAGGTGAGTTCATGTACTGCTTTCATACAAGGTGAGCTCATGTACTGCTTTCATTCAAAGTGAGCTCATGTACTGCTTTCATACAAGGTGAGTTCATGTACTGCTTACATTCAAGGTGAGCTCATGAACTACTTACATTCAAGGTGAGGTCATGCATTCTCTGTGTGCCACTTCTGATGGTGCTGCTGTTGAGATTTGCTGTTGAGAATTTGCCTCTTCTCTTGGCGGCCCTGTTTCAATCAAAGTCTTCAATCCTATCTTAAGGCTGGGTTGGTCAACACATCTAACAACCTTCCAATTATACTAATGCAAAGGGTGAGGGCACCAACTATAGCTTTACTGCCCATACTGCTCTCCACTGGACTGCTGCTAAAGGCCATGCCGCAGCTACTAGGTGGCTTCTCTCAGTAGGGGCGGAGGTTGGGGCGTTGAATGCCAGTGGGTCCTCACCCTTACATGCTGCTGCTGATAACAAGCAGTTGGAGTGTGTTGAAGTATTGCTACTGGATGGGAAGGCAGATGCTCAGGTGAGGGCGCCAGGTCAGCCACCATTCTCTTATCATTTCACACTTTCTCTTTATAACATGTTCCCACACTGATGCCGTCAGACAAGGTAAAGCTTTGGTGTTGAGTTCGTGGGCCTCCCATCCACTGTGACATGCCAGCACAGCTGATCCTCCCACTGCATAACCTAACTTTCTATGTCCATCTGTACCCCCCACATGTTGTTGTATATCTTTGTCTGTAAGGTTGTGGACAGCCTTGGGTCCTGCCCACGAGATCTTCTACTCGCAAGAGAGCCCATGCTCCTGCCACGCTATGACGTAGCACTTAGGGCAGCCTCTCTGCTCCGTAACCAGAGCGCCGATGGCACTTGGTCCATTAGGGACATGAGACTGCTCTTGAACAGCAAGGGTGTAAACACTGCAGGTTGTCAGCAGCTAAGAAGCATTCACTTAGGAGCTATTGACAGGAAGCATTTGCCTGGGCACCTGCCTATGATAGCAACATGACATGCCCCAAATATGTTTCTAACAAATTCTTGACAGGATGTTTTTGAGGCCTAGGAAGCTGTCTGTGAGTCAGTGATCTTCTAGACCTACTGCTCATGCTCTCATGTTAGTGATGTGACTTCCCTCACAACTTTATTTGCTGATGTACAGGTATGGTGGAAAGGAATGAGCTGCATACAGCCACCCATCAAGTGTTATCAGAGCTGATGTCCAGGTTGCCTGCAGTGCAATCCTTTGCAGCATCGTCAAAATTCAAACAGTCAGGCAGTACAGAATTGGGCACGCCTAGCGCACAGTACGTGGGTGCTGCAGCAGTTGGAGGGCAATCAAGGCCCATTTTGTCTGAGGATGAGCAGACAAGAGCAAAGGATGTGACTGACAGAAATTCAGATGGTCATGCCATGTCAAGAGTGGAGGTTGAGGAAGAGAAATCATCCACACATCTTGTGGGGAATCAAGTAAAGCTTAATTCCTCAAGCAGGCTGCCTGATGAGGACAAGGCAATGCCTCAGAATGCTGCTGCTATTAACAACCAAGACGTGCAGCACCCAGAAGAAGTGGATGATGATGCGGCCCAGGTGGCAAAGGCAAAGGGCAACTCAGCTTATGGGGCTGGAGATTTTAAAAAGGCTGTATCTTATTACACAGTGAGTCCCTCAGATCAAGGAAGGGTTGCCAAATGTTCTAGTCAGCGATTTAGGCCTGTATCAACATACCCGATATCTGATCCTCACTGAATGCTTTCTTAGCTCATTTCTCTATCTGTGCAGATGGCCCTGCGTGTCAGCCCTGTGCCTTCAGCAGTACTCTTTAGCAATCGCTCTGCAGCTCATTACAACTTGGGGTATTTTGGTAAAGCTCAAGATGACGCGGAGGAGGCATTGAAACTGGACCCAGGGTAAGGGGGCTTTACATTTCATGGTATTGTCCAGCAACGTGGCAGTTACAAAGTGAGGTGTAGTGAGGTCCTTTAAACTGAAGATCCTACACGACTTAATTCCTTCCATATCCAGTATCTGTCTAGTGACCACGCTTTGACCCATTTTCTTGTGCTCATATCAACAATGTCTCTATACCTCTGTACTATTAACATGCACTACAGGAATGTGAAGTACATGGTGCGCAAAGCAGCTGCTCTGATGGGAAGGAGGCAATTTGAGGAGGCAGCTGAGGAATACCGACAAGCCCTTGAGTTGAGTCCCGGATATGGTTCAGCAATACAAGGGCTTGAAGAGGCAGTGAAGAGATTGGCATGATGTCGTTGTTGATGGTCACTGATGCTGTAACGAGATGCTCATCATCTTCATCTCATACAGAACTTACAGTGAACAACTAGGCGACATGGTTATGGTTATACTTGACTGCTCATTGAAGGCTAGTCCATCAGGATCAATTTTCATGTAAGGTGATATATTTCTAACATATGAACAAAACAACACATCTTGTTTGAATTTGATTGAGGTTTGTATAACTTCTGCTCATTTTGAGGTATTGAAAGAAAAACAAATAAAGTTCAATACCCAAAGTAGTGTAGGTACTTGATACCCTCTAAAGCTTCAAGTCTTCATGATGTAGATGTTCATAAGTCATTCCAATTGGAAGATGAGAGCATCATAAGTCTCAACTTTCTTCATCAGGAGAGTGTGATGAAACGAATCCTTTACACTTGCTGCCCCATACTCAGCAAAGAGAGGTCCTCAGAAAGTGATCAACAACATATCTCTTTCATCCATGACACACTCAATCATCCCCGATGTAGTAGTATGTCCCTGCTTCTTTCTGTTCCCTATCCTTGGTAGATGCATATTTGTTGATTCGCGGCCGGTAGTTGGTAGGATCTCGTCGGAAAGTGATGTCCAGGTTTGTGAGGAATCGGTTCATTCCTAAGAAAGGTAAAACTTGTCAGTCATAATTGATAGCTGAATATGCACAATCAATCCTACAGTCCTAGAGAATCATTTCTTAAGTAGTAAATCTGGAAGGCCTTGTTCTTGTAATATGTAAAGATTCCAAGGACTTATCCTTTGCTTATCCTCTTTGTTCACCTGATGTGAGGGACTGTGGAACGGTGGCTTGGGCTCTCTTGGAGGGCTCACCCTCGTACACAATGACGCGATCAGCTAGGTAGGTGGCCATGATGAAATCATGCTCTACAACAAACGCTGTCTTCTTGGCATGCATAATGAACTTCTTGATCACCTGAAAGGGAGAGGTCCAAGCATAAGGACACACAAGAAGAGAAAGATTGATTAAGCATTGGGATTTGTTTTTGCCTCCAGTAATGTGTATCAAAAACTAACTACCACTAACTAACTCTCCAGGTGCTAGATCTTTCAACAACCAGCTAGCCTTCTTCTAAATAGTACTAGGACTCACTTCACGGTTTCTATCATCACCTTGGACGCAATAATTCTAGCATCACCTTGGACGCAATAATTCTCTGCTCTGAGTCCAAGTAAGCACTTGGCTCATCAATCAGGTAAATATCCGCAGGTTGACCCAAACACATGGTAATAGCAACACGCTGGAGCTCACCACCTGGTATGAAAGGTGGGGAAAGTTGTTGTTAGGAGACTTGTTGTAGTGTGATGTTTTATTGTTGTTAACCATCAATTCCCACCTGACAGGTTCTGTACATCCTGGTCCATCAAGGCCTCGATGTTGAGGGGTTTCATCACATCACTCTGGAACTGAGCATGCAAGTATGATTCACGGATCTTCTTGTGTAGAAGGGCTCGAACTGAGCCCTCAAATTTAGGGCTGATCTTTTGAGGCTTGTAGCTGAAAATACAGCAATAGCAATAAAATGATCAACTCAAAAGTGACCTGTCAATACTAAACATACATTGGGCAGTCATTAAGTCCCCAACACAGTGGATACAATTGCCTTCAATAACATGTGTTGTAACAATGTATAACAATCTGGCATTGGTGCGCACAGGATGTGGGGCAAGTGGTTCCTGAGCCTCTCAAAAACCAACGCTTGAATCTAGATATTGAATGCATGATTATCGCTTGGTTCTTGACTCCCTACTTCCTGCTGCATGAATAGCAGTTGGTATGTGACTTCCTACTTCCTGTTGAACAGCTGCATACCTGACTTGGAACTTGGGGAGCTCATTAGCTCCTTCATCTGGTTCCAGGGCTCCTGCAAGCATTCGAATGAACGTGGTCTTGCCTGTCCCATTCTCTCCAAGCATCACAATGATCTCAGAGTCAGTAAAGTCCCCACCATCCACCTATGGAACAGAAGGGAGGATGAACCATGTGAGCTAGGATTACACTGCCTTGAAGCAGGTGCTGATTACACTAAGCACAAACAAAGCTGATGGCTCTAATTTTCTACACAATCCACTTTCGAAGGTCTCACGGCTTTGAGGCCTCAGATTTAAAATGAAGACAGGCATATCACTTGCTCGACAGCCTGACATGTTAGAGGACTGACCGAAAGAGTGAAGTTCCCTTGCGTCTTAGTCATCTGAGGATAGGAGTAGCGGGCAAACTTCTTCACTTCCTCTTCAGCCATCACCTCCACCACTTTGAAGGTCAGAGACTCTTCCCGGAACCGCAAATTCTCCGTAGGCACAAAGCCAGCTAAGAAAATGTTGATACCCTCCCTGATATATCATAAACCAACAATTAGTTCAGAAGCTCCCTTCAGTCAAGAAGCAACTATTACTTGAAACGTACAATGTCACACCAATAGCTGACAAATGGCGAACACAGTCTATTGCTCAGTTAGTGTAATTTTATCAAATAAATGAAAGCTTTTAATTTACTCGTTATCACACCAGACCAGAAAGAGTCCCCCCTCCTCAGACAACAGTCTTAGTCATCTAAACCTCACCTGACACCAAATGGCAATGTCACCACACCATAAGCACCAGGCTTGCCGTACAAGCAGCAAATGAAGTCTGACAGGTAATCCAGTACAGCCAGATCATGCTCCACAACAATCACAAAGGTGTCCTGCTTCAGCAGTTCTCTGATGACCTGAATTCACATGCAATTGAGCTTGCAGCGGGTCTACGGGAGTGCATAGATGAAGGCATCATCTGTTGGCATTCACTAATAAGAATCCCTTGTTATATGCAGCATCAGGCATGCCAACAGCATGTACACGTATGTGCAATTGTTGTTTCTCAAGCAGGCGCACCTTTCCAGCTTTCAGCCTTTGCCGTACGTCCAGGTAGGAAGAAGGCTCATCAATCATGTAAACATTGGCCTCCTGAATTGCAACAGCTGCAATTGCGAAGCGCTGTAGTTCCCCTCCCGACAAGTTCTCCACATTACGATCAGTCACCTGCATGCCAGTTCACACTTCTTCTCTAGTCTGTGATTCTCTTGCATGTCTCACATGCACTTGTATTCTATGCAACAAAAGTCCTTCAGGCCACTTTTTTTCTCTAGTTATGAGCTTCAGGTCACTCACCTGCTCCAGTTCTAAATCTACCAGGAGGGTCTGCAGGTTTAGGGTTTAGGGCAATTATGAGCTTCAGGTCACTCACCTGCTCCAGTTCTAAATCTACCAGCAGGGTCTGCAGGTTTTTCCTCTCATCCCTGGCAGTGAGTGTGGTAAGCACATTGCCACGGACAGCTTTTGGGATGTGATCCACATACTGGGGCTTCATGACCGGCTGTTAGGAGTAGTAGTCAATAAAAAGAGCTGTAAAAGATATCAGATAAATCGTAATTAATGATCCCACACTACCTCCTTCAACTGGAGGTTCTATCATCGAGAGGCGACTCAGGAGCAACTATGAGGAAACATACAACTCTGCATCAGCATGCACCCACTTTCAGGTTGTCCTCCAGGACTCTCATGAAGTAGTTCTGAAGCTCACTGCCTCTGAAGTGAGTCAATATCTCTTGCCAATCGGGAGGGCTCTGCAAGGAAACAATAATCATGCATTTAGTAACTTAACAAGTAATAAACACTTATAGCACGTTGTGCCTGACCAGCTCTGATTCATGTAAGCAACAATGTATTATTAATTAAAACCGGTACATAGAAGTAAGATGGGGCAGTGGGCAGCGCTTATATTTTGATGTATAACAGAAAGTCAAATCAAAGCTCAGTAAACAAGTGCAACCTGGTTACGATTGGGACTTACATCAAAGCGTCCCAGATTAGGCTTCAGTTTCCCAGCAAGAACCTTCAAGGAAGATTTGATCAATGTTGAAGGAGATTTGAGATTGAGAAATTTGTAACAGATTAAGCAGGAATGAGACGGATCAACTGCACTGACACACTAACAACTCAATTGAGTGATAACTCAAAGAATGAGTTTTTCACATGCCATTAATTTAAGTCACCTTGAGAGCAGTGGACTTGCCGATACCATTGGTACCAACCAGCCCTAGCACCTGACCTGGGCGTGGTACTGGCAATCTGAGAGAGGCATGATATGATGTAAGGACCATGACACCTATGATCTAGCTCATGCAGTCAGCACAGAAAATAGCTCAGCAATATATGAAGATTGATGATGGCGACGACGATGAAGTGCTACAATCGTGCAATAAGTTAAAGGTTCATGACAAATGCCTTTTTAGAGTGTGATTCTCACCTGTGTAGCTTGAAGGTGTTGGGGCCATAGCGGTGTGTCGTGTCCCTATCCAGGTTCTTGGGAAGATTGATAATCATGATGGCCTCAAATGGGCATTTCTGAAGGAGCATGTATGTTAGTAGCCTCTCAAAAAGGCTTGAAACGTTGAAAGCAGTACTGCTAGTACAGCTATTACTGCTAGTGGGTTTCATGTAGGGGCTTTCATGTCAACAACAGGTCAACAAACAAATGAAACACGGACAGACTGTTTTTTTATTAATGACTGATGTTAGCTGCCTTGCAACTTACTTTGACGCAAATACCACAACCAATACACAACTCCTCTGAAATCCATGCGATTTTAGATCCAGGGTTCACTTCAATGCAGAGTTTGCCTGCATCATGCATTTAACGTTGTGGGTTTGCTGATTCAGCTGAGATGTCTGGTGAATTACAGACCTATCTTAACCACAGGACAGCTTTTCTTGCATTCTTGACGGCACTTCTTGGGCTTACATCTGGAAGCAAGATCAGCTGTCTGTTGGAAAGCTGATTTAAGAGTCTGTACTGAATATCTCGCACTCACTTATCCTCGCTCAGAATAGCAATTCTGGTTAGCGTCTCCTCATCTCCACCTTTGTCCTTCTTTGGAGCCATGATGCGGTTGGCACGTCTCCGGTAAGAAGGTAGAGAACAGAGCTTCAACCTAAATCTATAATAGGGCTACAATGATCAACCTTACCCGTACTTCTTTGCACAAGTAGCGCAGCCACTTAGCTTCGTTGCCGTACACATAACCACAGGGTTCAAATATCTTCAAATATTCAATACGCATCAAAACTGAATAATGTCTAACACTACAATGTCACTGTCCTTGCAACCCTATAATTGTCTGAAATGTCGCGTCATAATGCAAACCCTTGACATGATTGCTAGGGTCAGAAATATCTTGAACACTTCTCGCTCACTCAGTATGAAAACATAAAAATTACATGGCATGAAACGTTTCAACGATATGGTCGGGATTCGTTTTGAATACGCCCACAAAACTTGTCATCAATGGGTATCCCATTTGTATCTTCATCAGCCTTCAATGCGTAAATCTGGCAAGTTTCCAATGCTTCAAAGTATCTGCAAGGCAACAAATGAAATAATGTCAAAAACATGAGATTTCTGGAGCAGTACTCATTAACCTTGGTCTCCATGTTTACAATCTACGTGTCTCTCAAATATCGAAGTTACCTTTTTATGTTCTGATGAATGGAGGGTGTTAGGTCGTCTGAAATATTTAAGGTCATGGCAGCTGGAGACATCTCCAATACGTTTATGCTCTCCCACTGATGCACCTACACAACAATACATTAGGATACATGCTTCCAACATTTCCAGTAATCACCAGACCAGGATAAGACATTCTAAGACTCCTTGAGTCCATGTTCTAAGATACACCTGAGTGCTCAGTATTTTTGCTAATTCCACTGTTGAAAGTTTTCCATATGCACGCTTCACCAGTGATGACACTTCAGAAGAATCCTGATAGGAAAGTATAAAAAACCAAAGATGTTTTTGGTTGCAATGAATATGATTGAACTTTAGAACGCGAGGACATCAAAATAATAGGAGGTTTCCATTGTTCAGCAGAAAACACCGCATGTACCCTTGCAACAAGACAGCCTCTCAATCTTGTAACATGCAGGGTGAGTACATAAGTATGACCCTGTACTTATGCTCATGACTCACTATTACCAAAATTAAAGCTTACCACTTCGCATCCCAACACGTACACTGGTGTCAAGAGAGGAGAGAACTGCAAGGTCACCACGGATCTGTCAGCTGGTGAGAACTGAACACGACGACCTCCAACTAGATTGATGAGTGCGGACAACCTTACAAAGGAGTCAGCAAGGAGGTTAAAGGAATCATTTGAGCTAAGCTGCACAAGGTCTGTACAAGCAATAGAAAGCCCGTGGGATGAGTTCCACATACCATTGGGATGCCAAAAAGTTGACCCCAAAGCCTTTTGTGCGTTTTCAATGTCAATATGTGGCAAGCCATGAAATAACACCATCATGCAGCCCACACGCTCTGCTGTTTCAATACCTGATGACATCCTCATGCAGAGCCAAGAAGATATTACCACTGGCTGTTTTGACCTCTATCACTGCTTGAACAATGCCCAGAGGATCAACAAGGAGTATATCAGCTTCGCCTTTCAGAAGCTTCCTAGGGGAGGAGAAGAGCTGCCTGAGGGCACCCCTAACTTCCGATAAGCACAGCTGAAGTTTTTTACTTGCAGCATGATCATTAAGTTCTGCCTCTTCAAAACATTATTAAGGGTGAGTGGAGCTCTTACTTGTTGGGAAATGGCTCTCCGTCCACTTTCAGGAGACGGGCTCCACTGTACAACCTCCATCCTTCTGGTAGCTCACGAAGCACCAGATCATAGATCAACCCTTCAGTCTTTGCACCATCCTTCCTGTGGTCTACCACTGGGACAGGAGTTACCTCAAGCATCTATGCAAAAAGGATGCACATAAACAACATGAGGATGATTCAAACTACATATGAACGACATGAGGATGATTCAAACTGCACATGAACAACACGTGGATGATTCAAACTGCACATAAACAACATGAGGATGATTCAAACTACATATGAACGACACGTGGATGATTCAAACTGCACATGAACAACACGTGGATGATTCAAACTGCACATGAACAACACGTGGATGATTCAAACTGCACATGAATAACACGTGGATGATTCAAACTGCACATAAACAACATGAGAATGATTCTACCTGCGCATAAAGAACATGAGGATGATTCAAACTGCAGATAATCAACATGAGGATGATTCAAATTGCACATAAAGACATTTCCTCCATACTTCCTCTGATCTGAAAATTTCACCTCAAAACAAGGGGTGACACGCAGAAGCCATTTTCAGTGCATTTCAAATCCTTCTAGCATACTGCAGACTTGGAATACAGGTCCTCACTTGTTTTAGTAGGGGTCTGACATGAGGGAAGTCAGGGTGCTCAAACGTTGCCTTACACCATTCAGTCACTTGTCTACGGCGGTTATCCTTCCTGGTCTCAAACTTCCTCTTGATTTCAGCAATCTATACAACAAACACATATCTGAAATTCTCACTACATGTATCCTTTTCTCGCAAGCCTCCACTTTTAAACAGCCCTTTTAGAGGGTAAAAGCGCATTTTCTTATTAACTAGAGGCAAAGTCTTTGCGCCCCTAACGACATGAACATATCCTTACAAAGCAAGATTGTGTAAGAGCTCACTCAATAGCTTCCATTACTTGTTACAAACTGCACCTGTTCAGGAGGTATGTGCGGGTTGGACAACAGTTTGTCAAATTTTTCTTCATCATTGCCAAACCAAGTATCCAAAAACTCTCTGAGTGCACTGCGAAATCTCTTGCTGCCAATGTCTGCTTTCCACTGTTCCTGGTAAGGAGATGAGGTATTTACTTCAACACTCTCAGGAATGAGGACCTCTATCTCATGAGACATAGAACAGCTTGCAGAAGAATCCTGCTGATACTGTGTCCCTGGTCCTCTGCACCTTGGCCAGGTGGTAACTTCATTGCTTTTTAGCAGATCACCTCTGACCGTCCCAGGACTTTCAAATGTGTCTTCATCAGAAGGATGCAATGCATTCTGTGTGAAAGATTCTTGCCGAATTGCGTCCTGCTCCAAGACTAATAGCAGCTCACACAGCGGAACCTGCATGCATTGAATCACCGATTCTATCATGCACGCCATTTCCAATTATAACAAGTAAGTCTGTGACTTCGTAGGTTTGAAATCACAGTCTGGAGAACCATGACATTATGGGGAATGCCTGAGAGTTGAGATTGAAAGAAGTGATAACACTCACATTGTTCAAGTAAATCAAATGATAACAATGAATGGGGTACCTTCCAGTTCTTCCAGAAGCTAGGATCCAACGGACTAAGTTTTCCTGTAACTGACAAGGCCAATGCTTTGAAGTCCACAGTTGGAAATCTGCAAGGAGTTGGCAGTAGGAAGTGAGAATAGTAGCAGAGTTATGGCAACTGCGTGTCTAAAAAAGTAAGCGCTGATGCTAATATCTTGATAAATTGCTTGAATGAAGAGCTTTGAAGATCCTGAGGGCCAGGGGCCAAGAGTTACGAATCAACTCACCGAAACATTTCAATCTTTGGGGCGTCCTCCAGCATGCTTGAATGGACATGAAGTCTGCTGGAGAACTTGGATAAGACCTACGTTTTTAGTAGTCAGAGTTGTCACTCCTTATTACCAATCAAGCGGTGCACGAGGGGGATCTTGAGCACAGAATATCTTGACACATATATGGGTGTGCTGCTGTAGTCAAATTGATTTGTACCTACTTCTTCATGAGCCTGTTCTATCCATATTTCTGGTTGCACTTTGTCTCTCCTACAACTACCACCAGGTCTCCTGGGGCTCGAAATGCATGCAACGGTTCTATACCTTACTCGTAAATGGAAGCAATCAGAGGCAGCGTACAGAATGCCACGAATGGATTCAAAAATTCCTGATGTCGATAACTTATTGACATGATAAATATTGGAGTTCATCAAGACAATAATTGATCATGGCGGAAATGAGTGAATTGTTGCGCTTAAACCTGAAAGGTGACTACTGTGGGGAAATCAGCTAGTGCCGATTCTGTGCCGTACTCAGCGTGTACAGCAGATGCCGCGTGAGACTCCAGGACGTCAGCTTCATAAGTAAGCCTGGTTTGGCCGTTCGTGTTTCTACTCGACCAAATCAAATGTTCTGTGATGTTCTGCATTAACGATTAATTCATACAACTCAGTGCATGTGGCCATGTCAGCTGATACAGACAGGAACTCGAGAACAGCTCCGGCCTCTGCCAGGAAGCTTACCTCAAGTATAAGCGAGAAAATGCGAAAGAGTGGAAACATTAGAACGTCATTTGCAGTGACAAGCTTTCAACCCTCATCAGCCAGTGTCCGACCTTCTCTCTCAAATCAATCAAGCAGTTCTAATCTCAACATGAACAGTGGTGGGTTTGACTTTTACCTGTATACCTCTCACAACTGAAGCAACAGGAAAAATGACAACTGAAGGTTATGTGCAGTCACTGTGATAAGTGTACACAGTGGACTCCATGTCAGCCTAAATTCGTCATGGTATTGCTGTGCAGACAGCAGGCAACCTAGAGTGTCTCAGACAGGCAGTGAAATCCGAGGTTTCACAGCTCGGGCTTCACACCGCTTGTCCCATTCAGGAGGGCCATCAGATCTGAGGGGCATCAGCCGAATGTCTCAAGTTGACAGCAGACAATCTGGCGTCTCTCACCAGCCAGTGTCTCGTTTGGATAAGTATGTCAAATTTTGCATATTGCCTGTGCAACCTCTTGAACACCAAGCTATTTTCATGTGATGAGGTATCATTTCTAATTCCTGCATGTGCCACTGAAATACGTTATTTTCCTACGATAGATTCTCATGATTTTTACATGCGTTAGAATTGAACATAACCTTTTGCAATTAAGATCTTTTGTCGGATTTATGATTCATTTTGCAGGGCGTACTTAGAAGTTCTGGCTAAGGCAGAGGCTGGCAACGGTGAGAACGCATCTTGGCATGACTCTCACTTATTGTCATGGGCTCTAGCATCTAATAGTAAGGACTGTGCACATGAGAACATGTGTCATTCTGCCATGGCCTTATGATATAATTCTGCATTCCAGGGGAGGTAAGGCGTGATGGAGAAGGAGCCTATGTCAGTATCGCCCAGCAATTATTCGAAGATGATGACAAGGGTGGTGATTTTGAAGAGGAAGCAAGCGTGAGATCTTCATACTTGCCACAAGCAATTGTTCCAGCCGCTATCTCCTCAGCTGTATCTAAAGCCAAGTGAGTCATGCACTGACTCGAGCAGCCTCGCAATTATAATGTTCCTTGTCATCTGTATTACTCTCAGAAAACAGGTTGTGTTTTTCACGCTACATTTTTTGGATGCATTACTTTTTCTACCTTCAACAAACTAACTGTTTGCTACCTGTAACAAACACACTGTGTCTAGCTAAACTGTGTGCTTTTGAGTGTTGTGTTCATTTGCTCTTATCAGGAACTGGAAATCAACCCGGAACCAAGTGAAGGCAAGCGTTGAGGAGCATCAACAGCGCATGGCGGAGAGGCAAGAAGTTTTCTCTGGACTGCGTGCATGGGTACATACCGTAATGGAAGAGAAGTGAGTGGGCAATCCAAGGCTGGACTCGATTTGTTGCAATGTGATTTTTGTTGAACATGGATGTTATATATTAAAGGAGAGGTACCTGATATTTTGAATAATGATGTACTTTGTGCCTCCTTGCAGTCTACTGTGTCACTGCATGATGTCTTATTCACACATCCCAATAGTGATGTACTTTGTGCCTCCTTGCAGTCTACTGTGTCACTGCATGATGTCTTATTCACACATCCCAAAGAATCATACCATACACCAATAATCCCCCATGCCTTGTGCAAAGCATTCACACAATTTAACACGCGTGATGTGCATGACAGTGGGGGGGTTCTTAAAATGGAGTATGTGGATGCGGATCAGCTAGATCTTGAGGACGAGGATGCAAACAAAAAGGACCGTCCAGATCCTACCGGAGTTGGTGCAGCCCTGAGGTTGCACTGGCAAGAAACTGTGCGAGAAGAAGCCGATAAGAGGATAAAAGAGGTGAGTGTGAATACTTATTATTCTGCACATTCTGCATGATCTTGTCATGTCAGCTCATGAGACTTATTAATAAGGCCAAATGCGCCGATTTTTCTTGTATCTAGACAGGTTACAGCTTCAAATCTTCAGACTTCCACTGCTGCCTTTAATGCAGATGCGTGAGCAATGGGAGGAGGACCGGAAAATTGAAATGGCAGAGTTTGCTCAATTGAGAGATCAAAATAAAACCCTGAAGAAAACTGTTGCAGAATTCAAAGTGAGAGGAAGAACTGTATGATATCCTTTCCTGCTGTTGCTAATGCAGTCCTAGGGTATGGCTCTTGTATAACCTGTACCTAAACCCTAAACCCTAAACAGCTTCAAGTACATGCTGTTTATCTGTTCAGGAGCAATATGGCACACTGAGCAACCGCATGGAGTTGCTTCAAAGACAGATGAAGGCCAAGACTTGTAAGACCATAAGTCTTTATTACATTGAAATACAAATCCCTCCGAAGTCAGCTCCGGGTTCCCCACTGGTTTATCCCCACTGGTTATCTCTGAAGTACACTTACATAGCAATAAGTGCATCCCTCCAGATTTCTCCTCCTACACATCTTAAGTTTTTGAATTTCCCAATGCAGCCACGCCTCTAGAGAGTAAGGGGTCTGCTGACACCCCTCCTCCTCAACCAGCAGCTCCCTTATCCAGGGCATCATCCGCGGTGCTTGTCCAGGAGGCGCAGGTCAAGAGCGAAGTGTCAGCGCTGACTCCAGCAGCGAGCATGTAAGCACTGACTTTATTTCCTATTATGTTCAGCTACAGAGTGTAAATAAGAGCATCACTTTTTGGGCATGCATTAAAACGCACTTGTATCAATGCACTACATCCATCCTGTCACTTCCTTCCTTGTGAATTTCTTCTCCTTTTTTTATCTTTGAAAGTTCCCTTCATGCGTTGCTGTTGACAGTGCAAAGCCAGGTGAGAATGACGTTGACTTTGGGATGAGTAGCTTGGATCAAATTGAGCAGATCGGGAGCTTGAAGGGATCTCTTGAGGTGGCTGAAATGCGACTGGAAGTTGCGCATCAGGAAGCAGATGAGTTAAATCAGAAACTGCGGGAGGTGCAGGACCTGTTACGACAGGCTGAGATGAGGGCAGTGGAGGCAGAGGCAAGAGTAGAGGCGGCTGAACTCTCTAAATCAAAGGGCTCAGGGTCTAACGTGAGAGCTGCAAGGAGGTTAGGATGTGTGGAAAATAAGGACTGAAGTCTCTTTAAGTTAGATTAAAATTGCACACACAAGTATGAAAACAAGGAGAGTATGCTGTTTGACCCTATTCCATATGGAATCCCCAAGAGCATCCTGAGGGACTACCAGAATTTTTCCATTTGAATCTCCCTCTCTAATGTTGTTTTTGAAACAGCAAGTGATCTCATCATCGGCAAACAAACCACGTCATGGATCTGGATCTGGATCTGGTTCTGGTGTACCTCCCCAGTCTGGATCCTCTGACACCCGCAACAGTGCATCTGGATCCAATGACAAATCACGAACTAGTGGTTCCGGAGGCGCAGTGGTTACAGGGCCTTCGATGCCTGCAGGCACTGCTACTCCCTCCTCTGTTGATATTGCCAGCACTCCTGAATATATTCAACTTAAAAGGCAGTTAGAAGACCTCAGATTGGAGAATGAGAGACTCAGGTTGGATTTTGCAGCCAATGGCACACAGTCCGCAGCCAAGGTGTGACAGCAGTTGAAGTCCTTGAAGGGTTTGCCTGAAGTTAGATTATCTAATTCAAAATTCTGTTGATCCTGTCCATACCAGATGTTTTCTGCAGCTGTACTTTCAGTGCCTTTATCTGAGTGCTCATTATCCCCTCATGATGTTGAACTCAGAGAGGTGCGTCAGGCCTTGACATGCCCATACCCACACCTCCCTCATCTGGAACTACTGCAGCCTCTGCTACCAGCAGGAAGTCAGTGTCAGGGGCTGCTGCTGCTGCTGCTGCTGCATCTCCAGCCGTCGCCATCATGGCAGTCAACAGCACTGACGTGAACATGTCCAGAGCCTTAGCAGAGGCCACCGCCATGGCTACTGCAGCAGCTTCCAAGGCGGCCGAGGATCAGGCTCAGTTACTGAATGAGCGGGCTGCACGGATCCAAGATCAACTCACCATTCAAAAGCTTCAAGCAGAGGTGACGGGACTGCAGTACGAGGTCAAATCCAGGCAGCCCCTGACCAAACAGCTACAGCTTGAGGTGGAGCTGGAGAGAGACAGGAGGGAGACCTTATGCCAGGTGACACGACTCACCTGATTTGAGTTCTTTTATCTTTTATTGTATTATACAAATTATGAACTGTGATGTAAGATATGACTGGATGCATCCTTACCTGAGTAGGAACCCTGAAGAATGCTACCTTGCTTGAATGTCTGAAACCTGTCTGTGCTTGATGATGGCTGTGTGTGATGATGGACAGGAGTAATATGAGCTTATGTCTCAGACCTGTCTGTGCTTGATGATGGTTAAGTGTGATGATGGACAGGAGTAATATGAGCTTCTGTCTCAGACCTGTCTGTGCTTGATGATGGTTAAGTGTGATGATGGACAGGAGTACTATAAGCTTATGTCTCAGACCTGTCTGTGCTTGATGATGGTTGAGTGTGATGATGGACAGGAGTACTATGAGCTTATGTCTCAGACCTGTCTGTGCTTGATGATGGTTGAGTGTGATGATGGACAGGAGTACTATGAGCTTATGTCTCAGACCTGTCTCTGCTTGATGATGGTTGTGTGTGATGATGGTCAGGAGTACTATGAGCTGATGGATATGCAGCTGTCAGGGCTGTTAGCAGATATCAAGGAGTCTGGAGACAATGCTGAGGGGCTCAAGAGGCTTGTCAAGGAGTTTGATGTGAAGTTGAGACATGCTACCAGTGCGGTGAGGTGTACCTGCAGCAAAGTATGGATCTTGTATGAAGAATACATGTTATATCTTGTCCTCTAACATGTGGATCAGGAGTAACGATTCTTGAACATTGTAAATGTGCACAAACAATACAGCATAAACAGATTGAGGTACAAGCTGATGAGCTCTAATTGATTATCTTGACCACAATACATTATTGCATGTTGATGGTGATGCAGCTCCTGTCATCAAAGCCCCATGGAGGGGACATCAGCACTGTAGAGAAATCCTCTGGGAAGCTGAAGAGGGATGGCAGCGTAGCAGCAGTGAGCATTGCTGCAACTAGTGCTGGAGGTGGAGGTCGTCGCAGGAGGCTGCTAGATAAGGAGGAGTTGCAGAGTTTGTTGGCAGCGAGCGCTGCAAAGATGAATGAACTTGCAGTAAGTATGCAGTTTGTTAGCAGGGAGTTCTTCAAAAATGAATGAACTTGCGGTTAGCTTGCAGTTTGTTAGCAGGGAGTTCTTTAAAAATGAATGAACTTGCGGTTAGCTTGCAGTTTGTTGGCAGCAAGTGCTGCAAAGATGAATGAACATGCGGTAAGCTTGCAGTACGCATTATTGTTTTACAGGAAGTTTTTTGCTCCTTTCTCATTAGTTATTCCTTCCAGGAGGAAGGAATAAGTTAACCATAACCTTATTGTAAGCTTGCATTACAATCACCAAAATTGTTGCAGGAAACAGACCTCGAGTTCATTGTATTCTTTCAACTGCTTAGTGCTTTACTTTTGTTTTATTGCAGGAGATAGGAGGAGGAGCTGGTGCAAAAGGAGGGGTTAGAGGCAGGCCACTGAGTGGACGTGAGGGAGGATCAACGGTGGCTTCAGCAGAGGGTAGCGATGTATTTGAAGACGATGGAATGGATGAATTCTCTCCAAGGCTGGCTAAGATCATGAGAAAGGTGAACTAGGTCTGGGGTAAGAATATGCATGCTAGTCATAAAAAAATATGCAGATTACCCTTTGGCTTTATTTGTGGATAGTGAGCATTTCATGAGTCACTGAAGAGGCTCTGAAGGTTTATTCACAGAGGGTCAGATTTTTCCATAAAATGCATTCCTATGTCTTGGAGCACTGTTTTTGGTTTGAGTGATTTGAACATAAATATTTGTTTGATGTCAGCTTACGGTCCTTGACAATGTCTCCATTCATTCTTTGCTCAGTCTGCCGTTCCAAAGGCCGATGGTCGGAGACAGTCCACCAGTGGAGAGGTGTATGGCCGATCCTATGATCCCAGCTCAGCTTCAAAAGACTATGAAAACTCTAAGTTAGGACGTGGGAGCCTGAGGATTGACACTGTAGGTCCCAACAGCTTCTCTCCTATCAAGATGCACGGCCCTCGTGTGTCGGTAGTGGGAGAGGAGCAGCGAGTTTCCAGGTTCTCAGCATCTGGTCAAATCAGCGACCAAGCTAGTGCAAGGAGCTATGTATCCTCTAGTAATGAGGGTGTCCCTCCTATTGTCCCACTCCTCAGTGTGCCTGGTGCTGCAACCGCATTACCCTTTAATGACGAGGTGAGAGGTCCAGCTGAAGAGTCTGCAGCACCTCATTTGATATTATTAATATCCGAATGCAGCCAATAATGTTGACGTATCTATGCCTCAAGCTCACTATAACACAACTCTATGTACTGTCATGATAGGAAATTTTGCTGTGAGTGCCTTCGCTCATAGCCCACGCTATCAAGCATTTCTTCCACTCAAAATACAACCTTCTTGCTCTGTGCAGCCTGTTTCCTCTGCTGCTGCCACCACAGAGCACAGCAGGCTAGAATTCAGCAGCTCTAACAGCCCTGTCAGCAGAGTGCTACAGGAGCCTGGCACCAAGACCATTGTCCCAGGTCAATTACATGATGTTTCAACCTCCCATGGGTTCAGCCGAAGTAGGACTAGCTCCATGCAACAGATTGCTGGAGAGGCCTTCCAGCCATCAGGCTCACTTGAGGCCACAGCTTCCTTGCTCTATGCTTCACCATCTGAAGGACACAGCTTGGGCGTAGGTGTGCCTCAGGCTGTCAGGAGTGCTGGCTCATCCCTCAAGAGTGTGAAGACAGACAGCTCGCAGAATGCTGAATCTATGCAAGCTCTAGCTGATGAGAGCAGTGGCCCCTCTCCTCAGCTGACATCCTATCAACCAAAGTGAGGCATTGAAGGCAAATGATGGCAAGGAAGTGAATGCTTTGACTATCTGTCACTTGGGCCCTGTTTCAGTTTGAATAACTGACCTTGAAACATTAGGCATTGTCTTCAAGTTCTGTGTTTTCACCACTTATTATCAAGTCATATCCTCAACAGGTTTGCATCACCCAATGAGAGGCGCCCTCCTCCCAATCTGAGGGTGGAAGTCCATGATGTACCGCCTCAGCAGCATCAGATGAATAAGAGACAAGGGGGCTTTGTACAACGCCTGGCAGGCTCCTTCCACCGCCTTCACAGCTCATATGTCAGTCTGGAAGCCCTGCCTGAGGTGGACACGCCTACTGAGGCTGGCATCTCACCAGCATTTCAGCAGCAGCAGCGCGGAGCCCACAGCATATCATGGCATATGTCACCAGTTCCTGAGGGGTTTAAATTGGAGGAGGAGAAGTCAGAGGTTGAGGGGCAGCAGCAGCGTCAGCACTGGCCTTACCATTCACCACATGCTTCACTTCCAGCTCATGAGGCGCTCCTCCCACTTCTTTCCATACGGCAGAAACTGGTGGAGCCTAGAGGCAGCAGCGTTACAGCAGCAGCAGCAGGCTCCAGGGCTGCTGTGAGGCCCACCCAGGCGCGTAGTGAAAGGCAGCAACGGCCCAAGTCTGCGGCACCTTCAATGGGTTCCAAGGGAGCAGCAGGTGGACTAGTATCCCAACCAACTACTTCCCAACCAACTACTTCCTCTTCCTACTTGCCTACCTTGATGGTGTCTGAGGGTCAGCAGCAGCATAGAACTGCAACAGGAGGGCCTTCCCAGGAAATGGTGGCCCAGCTGGGTCCGGGAGCCTCATGGCAACCCCTGGCAGCGCCCCATCATCAGCAGCAGCAGCGTCCTCGTAGTGCCGCTGCTGCCCCCAATAGGCGGAGCTCATCCCCTCCTCGCCCTTCACCATTGGGTCCTGGCAACAATAGACCTGCCAGTCCTCCACGCCAAGGTCCATACTCCCCTGAGCGCAACAGCCATTCCTCTCCATCATTTAATGACTACTCAGCTTCCGGTCAGTACTTAGTCCGCAACATCACTGCTACCCCGCAGAAGGGATTCATGCTGAATGGACAGGGTGCCCCGGTTGCTGGCAGGTTTGGGGAGGGGCTGAGGGCAGTAGAAGGCAGGGGGGAGACACTGCCAGGAGGCAGCAGGATGGGCACACCTGTTAGGTGGAGTGTGGGAAAATTCCTGATGCTGGAGGAGGGGCAGGGCATGCCACAGGTATTGACTCTAGAATGCTGATTTGCTGTTGTCTTCATGCTGGGGCTTACCTCATGCTGGGGCTCTCCACACAGTCATGAACCTCTGAGTCTGCTAGGCTAGATTTGTATCCTGTGGCCCCGGGTCTTGGATACGACTCAAAGACCCAATCTGTCGCTAAACATATAAGATGTGATTTCGCATATTTGCAATGGAGGTCTGTCAACTCTGTAGCCTTCTTAAATTACATATAAATCCACTTTCTTTCTTTTCCACAGCTTCCATCTGGCCCTGTCACTTTTACCAACATGTCGTTGTCCGGTTACAATATGGGCCTGTCTGCACCACTGGTATCCTTGGGTATGGAGTTACAGTACCCTGGAGGATCAGCAGGCCCATCAGGGGCTATGATGTCACATTCTGATGATACAGTGGGCACCAGGAGACATACAAGCCTGGAGCTGATGAACAGGTCATATGCAATGATGAGCTCCCTACTGAACTGCTTGAAGACTGCCATGTCTGCATTGCTAGGAGATTGTGGCCTTTATTTCGCTGTCGTTCAAAGTAGTTGTTTTTAAAACTTTGAGGTTACAGCAGTGCAAAAGAAAGGTGTACATAAAGCTCTTCAGAACATTGTTTCTTTATTTCTCATTTTTTCCACTGTTTCTACTCCTAGGGTGGAGCTGCTTCAACAAGCTCGACAACTTCAAGATATCCAGGACGGATTGATGCAGCGACTGTACTTTACTGTTCAGGAGCTAGAGAAATTTGAGGTTAGCAACTACAATGGTGGAGCTGATAGCTGTGTATGTATCAGATGTCACAGCGCTCTTATTCATGTGGTTTAGTTGTAAGTCAAGGCAGAAATGGAGGAGGTACTCACCAATGTGACAGCAGGTATTCCTCCTGATTCTGATCTTAACTACGCTGAACTGCTTGCAGGAGGTGCATGAGGAGCTGGTCCAAGAAGTTCAGGAGTCCAGGGAGCTATGGGTTGCTGAACATCAATACAATGGCATGCTTCAGGTATAGGGACAGAAGCTCAAGCTTTAAAGATACAAGGAATGATGTCACTCAGGTTTATGGCATGCTTCAAGTGCAAAGACTGATAAGCTCAAACCTCAAGCAAATAATGAGTAATGTCTTTTGTATTGCTTAATTACGCTGTCTTCAATCTTTGCCTGTTAATGTTTCTCAGGAGGAGATGGAGAGAATGAATACTATTTTGACAATGGTCAGTGGAGCTGGAGTCTCAAAACCAACCCAAGAGGAGGTAGAAATAGTAATTAGCAAGGATGAGGAGCAGGTGGTGGTGGAGAGAGAGTGATTAAGGCAACTTGAGCATATGGATGAAAATGAATTCCTACATGAAGATTTAATGTTGGATGACTGTGTCTCCAAAGATTCTGTAGAACATTTGTCTGTATTTGAAGCTGATGCTAGTACCGCATGATTATCAACAGTTTACCTTGTAAGTTACATAATACATATATAACAATTAATGTCCATTTCTAATAATTCCAGGGAACTTCATTTACTTTTGCATCGGTTCGATTTTGTCCACATTTTTGTCTTGGAAAAAAACAAAACTGGACATTCAACCCGCAATAGCAATATAGCTTATATCATTTATAAGTTCTGTGATTGACGGTTGTGTCATTAGTTGTATTTTTGGGATACAAAATGGCCAACACAGGGTATGGGCCATGGCGCCCTTTCTTGATAAAAACGATCAAAGATGAAAGTTCTAATGTCAAATCATTTTATTTTGAGCCAGCTGATGGAATTCCAGTTCCTCCACACATTCCGGGGCAACATCTCCGCATTCGTTTGCCATCTCTCTCCGATACAGAGCGAGCGTACACAATATCCAGCCAGCCAGATGGTATTGGTTACAGAATTTCCGTTCGGAAACTGGGCTCTGCCTCCTCACATCTCCATGAGGCATGTTCCGTTGGAACGCAAGTGTTCGTTAAAGCTCCTGGCGGCAAATTCCTCCTGGATATATCATCAACTCGTAATGCTGTGCTGCTGTCAGCCGGTATAGGGATCACGCCCATGCTGGCCATGTTGGAGGGAGCCCAGCCCAGCCCCCCTGCTGGAATAGTCTGGATCCACGTTGCAAGGAATAGACTCGAGCATCCATTCCGTGAGCAGGTTCAGGAGATATGTAAGAAGTCAGGTATTCCTTCTCACATCTGGTACACGCAGCCATCAAAAGAGGATCTGATCCATGAGCACTACACCAGGGCCGGCCGATTGTCTGGCGCTGATCTGATTGATTTGTTTGGGGGTGCTGAAGCTGCCAAGTCCAAAGATTGGTATGTTTGTGGACCTCAGCCGTTCTGGATTGACATAAAGGCAGCACTGTTGGGAGCTGGCGTGCCTGAGAGCCAGCTCAAGACTGAACACTTTGGAGGTGGACGAGGTGCTGCTGCTGCTCCTGTTGTGGATAAGGAGGTATCAGGTGCCATAACATCATTCTATGTGCCAGGAGAGGAAGAGGATATCCCTGCTATTGAGGAGGCACACGCTGTACGTGTGACACTTGCCAAATCAGGTATTAAGTTCTTGTGGGTGAAGGGACAGTCACCGCCTTGCCTTCTAGAGGCTGGTGAAGCTGCTGGTGCAGATTTAGACTCAGGCTGTCGCTCTGGTATGTGTGGTGCTTGCTCTCAGAAAATGGTGTGTGGACGTGTGGCCTACGATGAGACGGTGGAGAGCACCCCTGAGCGCGCTGATGCTACTTCAAAGGGACAAGTACTCTTCTGCTGCTCTGTACCAGTGGCCACAGGGAAGAAGGTTGAGGATGCTGGCGGGGACTTGCCAGTTTATGAGGGTCCCACTTTTGATGTGTAAGCACACGCTTGGGGACAGCGGATGAAGCAGATGGAAGGCGGCTTTACTGTTATTAGGTGCTATGATTTGATGATTATATACCTACATACAAATCATTGTTTTAAATGTTTTTACAGATAAGCTGCGATCAGAATTTTACTTCTACCATTGTCTTGTATTTTTAATTTTAACTGATCTAGAAAGCTGCAGCACATACGTGGAAGTCAGGGACTCCTCGGCCACTAGGATCTGATTTAGCTGGTTCCTAAATATTGAGTTCACGGAACTAACTGAATTCCTGAGTTATATTAAAGGTATTGAACCATGTTTACGATTTGCATTGTCCGGACAGTAAAAGTGCACAAGTATCAGGGTTTGAGATACGACCTACAACTGATAAGTGAATATTGTAATTCCTCGATGTAGGCATAAGGATGTATTCAAATCACAAGTTATTAAAATGCAATAGCACCAGGGATCAGAAGGTATGGACTGATGCTTTGCTGACGAGGAAGAAACCTAGTGCGTACCTGAGGAACGTTGATAAAAAGGAAATTTTTGATTTGATAATACTGATTGCTGCTTACAATTATTGAAACAGTTTAAAATCAAATTATAATCACTTGAGCTTACTTCTCGGTACCTACTGACATTTCAATTAACGTACATGATGAAGTAGAGCAATGCCCGAAATCAAGTCTTCATAATGATCTATAGAGTGTACTTTTCAAGAGAGCAAGGGTGTCTGCTGCCAATAATCTCTTCAGCACATGCAGGCGAAGGTTAACACTTTTTTGTACAAGAGGTATGCGCATCAAGAAACATGTTGAGTAGACTTGAAGTAAGAAAGTGGGTTAATCAAGCTGCTTTTCCTATATTCCACTGCAACCGATTCATGTATGTGAAGGACTCATCCTAGCTTGAGGATACATTTCTTTTCATTAGTAATTTGAAGGACAGGGGCTTTCTCATGCAGACGCTGCCACAGGTCCTGGTTACACTGCACAACAATCTGTTGAGACCCTACACATCTTAGTCAGCAGATGCGAGGAGGCTGCAGGGTTAGATTTGGATGTATTGGAGCTCCAGGCCAGGGTGAAGGAGCTGTCTCATCACGCTCTTGTGAATGTAAGCTTAGAACATGCCTGGGTCGAGAAACATTCTCGGAATTGAACTGCTATTTAATGCTGCAGTTAGGAATCCTGTGTCTGGAGGCTTGGGTATGAACAAATTTATACATAACCTCAAAAGTGTCTTTCCTTGCCGTTTTCCCCCTGAACCTTGTCAACACTGTGTAGCCTCTTTTCAGGCTACTCACTTGCTTACCCAGATCAAGCATTACGTAATATTTAGACAGACAGGTGCATTAGAACATACCAGGCATTGATCTGAGCTCCCGAAAGTCAGAGGCACCTGGATAAATAAAGGAACCACGTGTTAATATGAGCAGAGACTATTGAACCACGTGTTAATATGAGCAGAGACTATTGAACAGAATTTTATTTTCATAGCATGCAGCACGACCTCTTTTCTCTGCAATGCTGCAGATCCAGAGGCTCAGTCCAGGCCAGTTGGTGCGTGTTATTCACAGCCTAACCAGTGTGACAGACAAAGCGCACTACTCAGCAAGTCCTTTGAGTGAGAGGGGAGTGAACATAGCTTCAGCCCTGCCACTTACTCTATGGATGAGTATTGGAAAGAAATTGAGCTCTGCCATTGCACATCAGAAATTGAGAGCTGAAGATATTGCTGAGGTGATCAATACCACATAAAGCTCTGAAGCAGGTCCAGCTCTTAGATTGACGTCGCAACGTACTCATGAGGTGGTAAATCTTCTGTATGCATGGCACCAATGTCTTAAGTGCATGGATGCATGCATGAGCGCAGGTACCAATGTCTTAATAAGTGCATGCACACATGCATGAATGCAGATGATGTGGGAGTTTGCTCAGCATGGCCAGTTCCCGCGTGGACTGTTTGATGCTGCAAGCCGAAGCCTTGTGGGCCTGCCTCCTTTGGAGGAGTCTCTGCTTTGTCTGACCTGCAGTGAAGCGGATGACGAGGATACACCATGTGGAACAACAGCTGATGATGAAGCTGTGCATCATGTGACATTGGATTGTCTGCAACCTGAGGATCTGTACCGCCTAGCGTGGGCGTTTACAGGGGCCTGGCTACATGGTAGGCATGTACAGGGGCCTGGCCCATGCAGATATACTATAGACCTGCATATCCCATGCAGATGTCCGTTTCCCATGCACATTAACTATAGACCTGCATATCCCATGCAGATGAGCGTCATCGTGCAATAAGAGATGTTCAACTAATGGATGGAATCACTAAGGCTCTCTCACTGCAGATACAGGATGCCTCCAGCGCTCTCCTTGTCCACAGTTTAGCTATCTTGGCTGAAATTCCACACTACGACCCGCACTTGTACGACCTGACAGCATCAGTGATACTGTCAAGAGGACATCTCATGAAGTCTTTGGATGAGTTATTAAGTTGCAGGGACGATGAGGTGGCGGATACAGGACATTCACAGGACATCAAATCACCCCTTTCATGCGGAAGCTCAGGTTCAGTAGCTGTGTGTTTGGGAGATGCTGATGTGTTACTGGCAGTGAAAGCTTACAGTAAAGTGCAGCACAGGAACAGCCCAAAGTTCATGTCAGCTGCTTTTCATCGAGTGCATCAGGCCAGTTTAAATCCTGCTATGGCTCAATTCTGATGCCTGAAAGGAAAAGAGTCTCTTTGTACCGTTTCCACCCTTACATGCCAACACCTTACCCGGCTAATAATCTTCCACATCATGCTATTGCAACTGGAAGTGATTTCACATGTTGTACTTTGTCCTCAAATTCAGATTGCCCACGAGCTGCCTTCTGAGCAGCTGCTGGCTATGGCAACAGCTATGAATAGGACAGGCTTCTGCCACAATGCTCTCATGAAATTCATCATTGTGGATGCGGATGGGACTGCTGATCCTCAGCTTCTGGGTGACAGTTACAGCAGTATGGCGCCTGCCGTAGATGTCAGCCATGAACGTCAGCTGTCTAACAGGGTGGTCAAGTATACTCCCACGCAACTCCTTGAGTTGAGCAGAGCAATTGCAAGTGTTCAGGTATAATCTTGATTGAAAACTAGTGTTCAGGTATAATCTTGATTGAAAACAGGATGTGTAGACACGAATCATGTGCTTCTGAATACTTTGGCTGATTTAAGTAAACAAGGGGTTGAGAAATGCAGCGCTTGAAATATTCTGCTTTGTCTGTGCAATAAATATAAATGAGCACTGCCATTTGAATGCTCTACATGAACGTCAGTTGAGTACTAGTACATGTAGTACATGTATGAATGATGGAAGGGGATCTGTCTGCAGTATAGATACAGTACATTACAGAGCATGGCCATATTTCTGTCTTTAATTGTTTCATAACATTAATCTGAATGATTCACTTTCTCCTTTTTTTGTAGCACAATGATCCAGTCTACTATGATAAAGCTCTCCGAGCAATCTTGAAATCTGTCAACCTAGCTCAGTTACAACAAGACTTGGATAGGGAGCTGTCAGATAATTGTGGAAGCACAACACCTGATGGAATAAAGAAGTAGACACAATTGATTTGTTTTGCCTTTCAAAATTGAATGAGCCCTAGGGTTCAGAGATTCTGATGCTCTGTAGACGCATGGTTCCAAAGCTGCAAATAATTGTAATTGAACATTATGTTTAAGGCAAGCAATACTCAAGATAGCAGCGGTGCGACAGAGCTAATCAGTTTCGACCAGATCTCGAAAAAAATCGTTGTTAAGGAAGATGCTGTTAACATCCTGAAGAAACTTTCTGGGCCCGTTGCAGTCGTTTCAGTGTGTGGACGTGCCTGAATGGGGAAATCAACACTTCTGTATCAGCTAGTGACAAAACTGTCTGGGGGTGCACAGAAAGGTTTCACAGTGGCCAGCACGCACCAGCCATGCACTAAGGGATTGTGGTTGTGGTCGAAGCCAATACCCAGGAAAGCAGCAGATGGCAGCAACATGCATTTGGTAAGCAATGTTCCAACAGAACTTCATACTCCAAATTGTGTTAGTCTCCTGCCCACCCTAGAGTCGGAAACTATCTCCGAGCAATCTTGAAATCTGTCAACCTAGCTCAGTTACAACAAGACTTGGATAGGGAGCTGTCAGATAATTGTGGAAGCACAACACCTGATGGAATAAAGAAGTAGACACAATTGATTTGTTTTGCCTTTCAAAATTGAATGAGCCCTAGGGTTCAGAGATTCTGATGCTCTGTAGACGTATGGTTCCAAAGCTGCAAATAATTGTAATTGAACATTATGTTTAAGGCAAGCAATACTCAAGATAGCAGCGGTGCGACAGAGCTAATCAGTTTCGACCAGATCTCGAAAAAAATCGTTGTTAAGGAAGATGCTGTTAACATCCTGAAGAAACTTTCTGGGCCCGTTGCAGTCGTTTCAGTGTGTGGACGTGCCTGAATGGGGAAATCAACACTTCTGTATCAGCTAGTGACAAAACTGCCTGGGGGTGCACAGAAAGGTTTCACAGTGGCCAGCACGCACCAGCCATGCACTAAGGGATTGTGGTTGTGGTCGAAGCCAATACCCAGGAAAGCAGCAGATGGCAGCAACATGCATTTGGTAAGCAATGTTCCAACAGAACTTCATACTCCAAATTGTGTTAGTCTCCTGCCCACCCTTGTTATCATATTTCCATCTTCTTCAACTCTGGTCCTGGCCGCTAGCTGCAGATAGATTTTGAAGGAAGTAAGTGCTGGAGGATGTAACGAACGTTTCGTATTGAACCTTTCGTTACTTATGTACTGCTTATGCCGTACTTGGACGGACCATTTATCCCTTGAGGCGGGTCAGACATGATAACGCGAGAGCGGGGGCGTTATATATATTTAGTGAACATTACATTGGTTTCAGAGCTTTCCGTTCTCTGGGCAGGGTAAGTTAAAGACTAAATATCTAATTCTTGCCTATCTAATTCTTGCCTATCTAATCATTTATTTATTTTAAATTAGATCATTAAAATCCGGCGACCACAAAGCTTGCAGAGGCTCGAAAAGAGGCAAGAGAGGTAAAGTGTTGGGGCCTGCCTTCTAGTTGAGGTTCAGAGGGTTGCAGATGAGGATCAGTCTTTTGCTGTTCATCAAGGTCATTGTGATTGTCATGGACAAACCTTTTTTTTTGCTTTCAAGTTTTGTCCATTTCCCATACCCTCATCTATCTTGATTACTCCTGAACTTGCTTTTTTGGCAGGCCACTAACAAGTCAGTTGAGCTGACTCAACGCCTGAAGTCTCTAGAAAGCATGGAGGCATCTTCAAAGCAGCAGCTGCAGGCTGTACAACAGCAGGTTGAGCGGCTGCAACAGGAGGTAACAGAGAAGGAAAGGAGCTTGGTGCTATCTGAAGCTAAGAGGGATGCGCTGCAGTCTGAGTTGGGACAGGTGGGTTTAGGGTTTATGTTGGGCCAGATAGGTCTCATCTTTTCTTGGGCCAGGTAGGTATCTTCCTGTGCTCTTGCTTGAGGCCCACTTTCCATGCAAGGCTTTATTTTGTCCTTAGGAGTTCATTCACATGTTGCTGGATATAAATGATGTGGATGATGTGTATGGCATGCAGGCAAGACAGAAGGCTGAGAGGCTGGAGGCCAAAGTGGCAGCTTCTGAGTCAGCTGCTGCAGATGCAAGGACGCAGGCCAGCAGTCAGCGAGGAGAGGCATCACGTATATCACGTATTGCCACTGAGGCTGCGGAACGGGCACGTGAGTTGTCTTCAACACGATCTCAGTTGGAACGTGTAGTGCGGCAGGAAGCTGTTCAGGTAGTTCAGGCGCGTGCTGAGGCTCAGAGCAAGATTGCTCACATGGGGGCTGACTTAAGCAGGTGAGGGATGGGGGAAGTGATGATGGAATGCAGCCTGTTAACTTTGAATTAACTGTGAATTTGAATTCTGGCACAAGGGAAGTGATTGCATCCATAAGATATCAGAGCTTATTATGCCATCATGTGTAGATCAGGTTATAAAAGCAGGACATCTGAGAGGGTAGCAAGCAGGTTTGCCATTTTGATCTCTCCTCCTCTCCCAGGGTGCAGACTGACCTGGCCACTAGCAGCAGCACTGGTGACCGAGTCCATCAGGTGAGAGGAGGCATCTTCAGTGAGAGGTGTAACCAGCAGGTGAGAGGAGGCATCTTGAGTGAAAGGTGTAACCAGCAGGTGAGAGGTATGAATGAGGCAACCATGTATTTTGGGCCTGTTTAGTCAAGTAAGGGCAAGAGAAGACAATCAGCATTCTTCACTCAGCAAATAATGCAGCAAGGCCCCAGATGAGAATCATTTCAATTCCTCAGTGCTGTCTTTGTCCACCAACTTCTTGTAGCTGAAACAGCAGCTGGAAGAACGAGCTTCCATTGATGGTAGCATCTTGGAAGTTGAAATGCCGCCAGAGAAGGCGGAAAAAGTGGAGAAAGTGGAATTTGAATTGAGTTTATCTAAATTCAAAGGTCCAGTCAAAGGTTCAATGATAAAAGTCTCAGATTCAGCATTGTCGACAATGAAAAACATCTCAAAAACAATACATGATGTAATTGTAGCAGAAATAGTACAAAACGTACTTGGTGGGATAATATCATATGAATACATCATCAAGTTGACAGCTTTGGACTTTCATGATTCTGTTGAGAATTGTGACATAACTATTGGGTCATCCCAAATGGTGGAGTACGCCCCTCGTGCAGACTGCCAGGATGGAGGAGCCCCAGCTGATGATGACGCGGCAGGAGCTCCAGCTGATGATGTGACATGTGATGGGGATGCTCTGTGTGCTTCATATGCATAATCTGCCACTGAGCTGTTGTTTGGGTCATCCCAAAACTCTCTGGGTAAAACTGTTATGTCAACATGGTAATTTATAAGGGATTTGGCGTAAACGTATCTGACGACATTGTTGAGCCAGGTCGAAGCTTGATCATGGTTTTTTCACTGCCCGCGATTTTCCTTTGCCTTTATTGTTGTTCTCAACGGAACTACACTCGGTCCCAAAAGCTTTTGAAACACCAGTCACATTGATGGTTTTGTCGAACATTGTAATATTGAATGCTTTTCTGACAATGACAAAAGAATCTTGTGATGTCTTGTTTGCTGACAGTTTTGACTGCATTTTCAGACAAACCTCAACAGTGTTTGACCATGCAGAACGAAATAACCTTTTTATTTTAGAAAAAGCAAATTCAACAGGTTGGAATTCAGGCGAGCATGCCTTACATGCTCTGCGTTTTCGAACACCGGTTTGCATTTTTCAGTTCTCTCGGCAAGCAAATGTACCAAGCATTTGGTCCTCCTTCGTCTTCTTTTGCAATGAATTTGGACAGATCATGTTTCCTCGTCCGTAGCTTGGAGTGTCCTTTTTTCAGGCGTGTTTTGAAAATTTTCATGTCTTCCGGATTAAATGCAGAAGACCTGCAATAGTAAAACCTGTTTCACGGCTTTCTTGCTCTTGTACCGGATATTGAACGATTTGACCACCTCGTTTCAAAGTGAAGGCTGACTTGTAAGCCCCAACGAGTTCCTTCACTGCACCTTGACGAGTGTCATAAGGCACTTGTTTCAGCACGCAAGTTCCTCTTATTTGCAGTCTGCAAGGCACGTCTTACCTCATGAACGACCCACATAACTTTGCGAAAGGATGATCGCAAAATCCAATTCTGCGAAGCGATCGTGTGCAACAAACCAACCGCCAACATAAGTTCTTTTTTACCGATCATACTGAAAATGTCAATGACCCCATTTGGAAACCGGGTAATCGGCTTGACGGGATCAACAATTCAGGGTGCCGTCGTTGTTCCCGATGATGCCGGCGCATACATGTAGTCCTGCGCCATGCACACCAGGGTGCCCTGCATGTACGCCTCCCCGTGGTGGAAGCAGGTGGCCTCCGCGACGCAGGCGGCGAGCTGCGCCACCCGCATCTCACAGCCTAACCAGTGTGACAAACAAAGCGCACTCAGCAAGTCCTTTGAGTGAGAGGGGAGTGAACATAGCTTCAGCCCTGCCACTTACTCTATGGATGAGTATTGGAAAGAAATTGAGCTCTGCCATTGCACATCAGAAATTGAGAGCTGAAGATATTGCTGAGGTGATCAATACCACATAAAGCTCTGAAGTAGGTCCAGCTCTTAGATTGACGTCCGCAATGTACTCATGAGGTGGTAAATCTTCTGTATGCATAATGGCACCAATGTCTCAAGTGCATGGATGCATGCATGAGCGCAGGTACCAATGTCTTAATAAGTGCATGCACACATGCATGAATGCAGATGATGTGGGAGTTTGCTCAGCATGGCCAGTTCCCGCGTGGACTGTTTGATGCTGCAAGCCGAAGCCTTGTGGGCCTGCCTCCTTTGGAGGAGTCTCTGCTTTGTCTGACCTGCAGTGAAGCGGATGACGAGGATACACCATGTGGAACAACAGCTGATGATGAAGCTGTGCATCATGTGACATTGGATTGTCTGCAACCTGAGGATCTGTACCGCCTAGCGTGGGCGTTTACAGGGGCCTGGCTGCATGGTAGGCATGTACAGGTGCCTGGCCCATGCAGATAAACTATAGACCTGCATATCCCATGCAGATGTCCGTTTCCCATGCACATAAACTATAGACCTGCATATCCCATGCAGATGTCCGTTTCCCATGCACATAAACTATAGGCCTGCATATCCCATGCAGATGTCCGTTTCCCATGCACATAAACTATAGACCTGCATATCCCATGCAGATGTCCGTTTCCCATGCACATAAACTATAGGTCTGCATATCCCATGCAGACGAGCGTCATCGTGCAATAAGAGATGTTCAACTAATGGATGGAATCACTAAGGCTCTCTCACTGCAGATACAGGATGCCTCCAGCGCTCTCCTTGTCCACAGTTTAGCTATCTTGGCTGAAATTCCACACTATGACCCGCACTTGTACGACCTGACAGCATCAGTGATACTGTCAAGAGGACATCTCATGAAGTCTTTGGATGAGTTATTAAGTTGCAGGGACGATGAGGTGGCGGATACAGAACATTCACAGGACATCAAATCACCCCTTTCATGTGGAAGCTCAGGATCAGTAGCTGTGTGTTTGGGAGATGCTGATGTGTTACTGGCAGTGAAAGCTTACAGTAAAGTGCAGCACAGGAACAGCCCAAAGTTCATGTCAGCTGCTTTTCATCGAGTGCATCAGGCCAGTTTAAATCCTGCTATGGCTCAATTCTGATGCCTGAAAGGAAAAGAGTCTCTTTGTACCGTTTCCACCCTTACATGCCAACACCTTACCCGGCTAATAATCTTCCACATCATGCTATTGCAACTGGAAGTGATTTCACATGTTGTACTTTGTCCTCAAATTCAGATTGCCCACGAGCTGCCTTCTGAGCAGCTGCTGGCTATGGCAACAGCTATGAATAGGACAGGCTTCTGCCACAATGCTCTCATGAAATTCATCATTGTGGATGCGGATGGGACTGCTGATCCTCAGCTTCTGGGTGACAGTTACAGCAGTATGGCGCCTGCCGTAGATGTCAGCCATGAACGTCAGCTGTCTAACAGGGTGGTCAAGTATACTCCCACGCAACTCCTTGAGTTGAGCAGAGCAATTGCAAGTGTTCAGGTATAATCTTGATTGAAAACAGGATGTTCAGGTATAAACTTGATTGAAAACAGGATGTGTAGACACGAATCATGTGCTTTTTTTGTAGCACAATGATCCAGTCTACTATGATAAAGCTCTCCGAGCAATCTTGAAATCTGTCAACCTAGCTCAGTTACAACAAGACTTGGATAGGGAGCTGTCAGATAATTGTGGAAGCACAACACCTGATGGAATAAAGAAGTAGACACAATTGATTTTATTTGCCTTTCAAAATTGAATGAGCCCTAGGGTTCAGAGATTCTGATGCTCTGTAGACGTATGGTTCCAAAGCTGCAAATAATTGTAATTGAACATTATGTTTAAGGCAAGCAATACTCAAGATAGCAGCGGTGCGGCAGAGCTAATCAGTTTCGACCAGATCTCGAAAAAATTCGTTGTTAAGGAAGATGCTGTTAACATCCTGAAGAAACTTTCTGGGCCCGTTGCAGTCGTTTCAGTGTGTGGACGTGCTCGAATGGGGAAATCAACACTTCTGAATCAGCTAGTGACAAAACTCTCTGGGGGTGCACAGAAAGGTTTCACAGTGGCCAGCACGCATAAGCCATGCACTAAGGGATTGTGGTTGTGGTCGAAGCCAATACCCAGGAAAGCAGCAGATGGCAGCAACATGCATTTGGTAAGCAATGTTCCAACAGAACTTCATACTCCAAATTGTGTTAGTCTCCTGCTCACCCTTGTTATCATATTTCCATCTTCTTCATCTCTGGTCCTGGCCGCTAGCTGCTGATAGATTGTGAAGGAAGTAAGTGCTGGAGGAACCGTAGTTAAAGTTAGGGGTCGCATTATGTAAGCATGATGAAGTATAGCAACTACCCTCTCCGAAGGCATGCAGTGACTTGCTTTTCTGATGAAAAGCTCAGTTCAGATTGGCTCCTACTTCACTTGCTGATGCTCTCTATGATTGCAACTGCAGTTGATGCCTTTGATCAAACAATGGACTACAGCACCCAGATTTTCTCCCTAGGCGTTTTGCTGTCTAGTCTCTTAGTGTTCAATCAGGTAAGGACTACTGCTACTAACTGACCTCCAAGGCGAGCCCTACCTTCTAACCAATGGCTTAAAACGCGTGTTTCTCAATTTGCAGATGGGTGGGATCGATGAATCTGCCATTGATAAACTGTCCTCAGTGTGCGAATTTGCGAAGCTCATCCAGAGCAAATCCTCGCAAACAGGTAGGGGTAGGAAGGACCGAGGAAATTTGAGGTGCTTGCACACTAATGGTGCTATTGATTGGACTTATAATGTTGAGTACTATGCTGAATCCATTGCACGTCAAATGTTGGAAAGAGATGTGAAATGATGAAGTACTGAAACAATGTAGGAGCCACCAGCAGGGTTGGAGCTGCTGACTTCTCACCTTCTTTCCTTTGGCTGCTTCGGGACTTCCAATTCCAATTGAATGATGAAGGGCGTCAGGTGATAGTACCACCATTGGGATTAAATCCTATTGGGATGGTTAAGGGGGGGGGTTCAGGGTTCCCAGCTTTCTTTTGCAATCATAGACATAGTGCCTTTGGTAGACTGCTAACTCTTGCTGTCCTCAGTACAAGTGCTAGAGCTTCATGAACCTGTCATTTGATGGTTCTGGTTAGATTACAGCCCGTGAGTACATGGAGGATGTCCTGGCTGACATGGCAGGCAGTACAAATGCAGTGCAGAGTCGTAATCAGGTAAGTGAGGATGTTGAGGTATCGGCTCAATGATGAACAAATCTAGGCATTTGCAGAAGATCCTCTCTTAATCAGAAGGTGCCTACAGCAAAAGCCAGAGACATCTCCAATTTGTCTCTGGAGCATTTCTTGAGACCTGTTGGGACCTTGTAGATGCGGGCTTCAGTCAAGTCTCTGTTCCCTGAGCGGGATTGTTTCACTCTGGTGAGACCCTGCTTGGATGAGGCGCAGCTGGCCAGCATGGATAAGATGACGCTGCAGCAGATGAGACCTGAGTTTAGACAGGTGAGTCATAGAAGGCAGGTGTGTGATTAAGGACTAATAAAGAATAATGTATCCCTGCAGTCATCATTTATAGCGGTTGAATGTACAGGCACTAGGCTACATAAGGCTGCTGCCCATTAGGGATTCCAGTTAAGCTCAAGAGGAGCTGCAGAGCTTCTTGTAACTAAGCCAGTATGGGAATCATTCAAACTTAATATTAAAGAATCTGACTCCATTTTTGCAATTTATTTCGCTGATAAGTCATAAGTGAAGCAGTTATCACATTCTGGCAGGGTTTTGATCGCCTCACAGACCTGGTCCTCTCAAAGGCCCAGCCTAAGCAGTACAAAGGGCAGTACTTGAGTGGGAGCGCGCTGGCACTCTTTGCTAAGGCTTATGTAGAGGTCATAAATAGTGGTCAAGTGCCCGCCATCTCCAGTACCTGGCAGGTGAGGGTGCGAGCAGCAACCTCGTATTCAGTACCTGGCAGGTGAGGGTGCGAGCAGCAACCTCGTATTCAGTACCTGGCAGGTGAGGGTGCGAGCAGCAACCTCGTATTCAGTACCTGGCAGGTGAGGGTGCGAGCAGCAACCTCGTATTCAGTACCTGGCAGGTGAGGGTGCGAGCAGCAACCTCGTATTCAGTACCTGGCAGGTGAGGGTGCGAGCAGCAACCTCGTATTCAGTACCTGGCAGGTGAGGGTGCGAGCAGCAACCTCGTATTCAGTACCTGGCAGGTGCCAGAAGCCTCTTTTTTATATGGTTTTGACCATGCTTACCGGTGCTGCTCCTGTTTGTTTCTACTATTTGCAAAGCTCTACACTCCTGTAACCTACACTCATGAGCTTGACATACATAACCCCCCAGCTTCAGCCTATTCTGTTTTGATGAACAGAGTGTGATGCGGACTGAGAACCAGAGAGTTCTAGAGGTGGCCCTTGCAGCTTATGAGCGTGCATTTTCTGCTGCTAGCATCCAACAGCCATCCTCCTCTGTGAATGGAGGAGTTGGGCATTTGGAGCTGCATGAGATGCTAGATGCTGCACAAGCTTCAGCACTCAACACGGCCCTTGCTGAGTTTGACAAACAGGTAGTGAATTCGGAAGCACGTAGAACTAGTAGGTCTCAACCCAAGCTTAGGGAGCTAGTAGGTCTCAACCCAAGCTTAGAGAGCTAGCAGGTCTCAATATAAGCTTAGGGAGCTAGTAGGTCTCAATATAAGCTTAGAGAGCTAGTGGGTCTCGATATAAGCTTAGAGAGCTAGCAGGCCTCAATATAAGCTTAGGGAGCTAGTAGGTCTTAATATAAGCTTAGGGAGCTAGTAGGTCTTAATATAAGCTTAGGGGGCTAGCAGGTCTCAATATAAGCTTAGGGAGCTAGTTGGTCTCAATATAAGCTTAGGGAGCTAGTGGGTCTTAATCCACAAAGAGCCATTAGGTGTGAATCCAAGCACAGAGAGCCAGCATGTCTCAATCAAACCTGCGGGACTGAGCGTGTGCTTTCAGAGCTTGTCTGCTCATTGCACAAAGTTCAGTACTTGTGCTGCGGTGCAGTCCTTATGCAGTACAAGGCTCAGTACTTGTACTGCGTTGCAGTCCTTATGCAGGAACTCTGTATAGCCACCTGTTGATCATCTCACAGCTTAAGTATGAAGATGGAATTAAATTTACTTCCATGAGACAGCATCATTCTTACCTATCAATCTTACATTGTATTTACGTTACAAGACATTGTATTTACATTACATTACATTGTATTTACGTTACATTACTTTGTATTTACATTACATTGTATTTACGTTACATTACGTGACATAACATTGTAGTTACATTACATTGTATTGTAGTTACATTACATTACATTGTATTTCATTGTATTTACGTTACATTACTTTGTATTTACATTACATTGTATTTACGTTACATTACGTGACATTACATTTTAGTTACATTACATTGTATTTTAGTTACATTACATTACATTGTACTTACATTACATTGTATTTACATTACATTACATTTTAGTTACATTACATTACATTGTAGTTACATTACATTACATTGTAGTTACATTACATAGCATTGTATTTACATTACATTACATTTTAGTTACATTGCATTGCATTGTAGTTACATTACATGGCATTGTAGTTACATTACATTACGTTGTAGTTACATTACATTGCATTACTTTGTAGTTACATTACATTGCATTGTAGTTACATAACATTACATTGTAGTTACATTACATTACATTACATTGTAGTTACATTACATTACATTGTAGTTACATAACATTGCATTGTAGTCACATTACATTACATTGTAGTTACATTACATTGCATTGTAGTTACATTGCATTGCATTGTAGTTACATTACATTACATTGTAGTTACATAACATTACATTGTAGTTACATTACATTGCATTGTAGTTACATTACATTGCATTGTAGTTACATTATAATGCATTGTAGTTACATTACATTACATTACATTGTAGTTACATTACATTACATTACATTGTAGTTACATTGCATTGCATTGTAGTTACATTACATTGCATTGTAGTTACATTACATTACATTGTATTTCATCATTGTGGCAGGCTCTAGGGGACCCAAGTGAGCGGCGAGCTTTTGAGTCCAAAATGAAGGATCAATGTGCCTCCCGCTACACGGTGGTGAAGCAGGCTAAGGTTGCTGAGGCAGAGCGCCATGCCTCTGATCTCATCTCGGCAGCAACAAGGAAAATAACCAATGTGAGGAGGTTGAGGTCTCAAATAAGAGTTTTGAACTTCTGGGTTGAAGGGCTCACTTTCTTGTTATCTTTGCTTCAACAAAAGAAATTTATTCTAAATTACGCAGAGTCCGGGGTTTTCTGAAGCTTTCCTTTTCAGCCATTTTTGTCTTCGCTTTTGCCCTCTAAATCCGTTGTGCTTTCATTCATCACAGCTTCTCCAAGCTGATCCTGTAGACATGGATGCATTTGTAAGAGAATTGGAGGCTGCTCTGAAGCATTACAATGAGCAAGCAGCTGGACCAAGCAAGTACAAGGTGGCTGCTGGGTTTCTTTTGGGAGTTGTGAGAGACAATCTGGCTGCCCTGATGAAGAAAATAGGCAAGGAGGCTGTGGCGGCGACCACAAAGCTTGCAGAGGCTCGTAAAGAGGCAAGAGAGGTAAAATGTTGGGGCCTGCCTTCTAGTTGAGGTTCAGAGGGTTGCAGATGAGGATTAGTCTTTTGCTGTTCATCAAGGTCATTGTGATTGTCATGGACAAAACTTGTTTTTTTGTTTTCAAGTTTTGTCCATTTCCCATACCCTCATCTATCTTGATTACTCCTGAACTTGCTTTTTTGGCAGGCCACTGGCAAGGCAGTTGAGCTGACTCAACGCCTGAAGTCTCTAGAAAGCATGGAGGCATCTTCAAAGCAGCAGCTGCAGGCTGTACAACAGCAGGTTGAGCGGCTGCAACAGGAGGTAACAGAGAAGGCAAGGAGCTTGGTGCTGTCTGAAGCTAAGAGGGATGCGCTGCAGTCTGAGTTGGGACAGGTGGGTTTAGGGTTTATGTTGGGCCAGATAGGTCTCATCTTTTCTTGGGCCAGGTAGGTATCTTCCTGTGCTCTTGCTTGAGGCCCACTTTCCATGCAAGGCTTTATTTTGTCCTTAGGAGTTCATTCACATGTTGCTGGATATAAATGATGTGGATGATGTGTATGGCATGCAGGCAAGACAGAAGGCTGAGAGGCTGGAGGCCAAAGTGGCAGCTTCTGAGTCAGCTGCTGCAGATGCAAGGACACAGGCCAGCAGTCAGCGAGGAGAGGCATCACGTATTGCCACTGAGGCTGCGGAACGGGCACGTGAGTTGTCTTCGACACGATCTGAGTTGGAACGTGTGCGGCAGGAAGCTGCTCAGGCGCGTGCTGAGGCTCAGAGCAAGATTGCTCACATGGGGGCTGACTTAAGCAGGTGAGGGATGGGGGAAGTGATGATGGAATGCAGCCTGTTAACTTTGAATTTGAACTCTGGCACAAGGGAAGTGATTGCATCCATAAGACACCAGAGCTTATGCCATCATGTGTAGATCAGGTTATAAAAGCAGGACATCTGAGAGGGTAGCAAGGTTTGACATTTTGATCTCTCCTCCTCTCCCAGGATGCAGACTGAGCTGCAGTTCACCAGTGGGCGCAGAGAAGCAGTAGAGGCTGAGCTGACGAGCAAGCTCAGTGAACAAACCAAGCAGCTTCAAAGCAAAGAAGAGATTATTCTGAAGGTGCACAAGCTTCCAAAGTCAGAAACAGCATTCTGGTACAATTTGAATAATATGTGTGTTAAGGTTTGTCATGTTTTTGAAATTGATCGTTAGCTAAGTCCTAAGGATGGGACTGTCTTCCCCTTTTACCCCTTTCAGCTCCAATATGAGGTGCAACAGCTCAAGACTGACCTGGCCACTAGCAGCAGCACTGGTGACCGAGTCCATCAGGTGAGAGGAGGCATCTTCAGTGAGAGGTGTAACCAGCAGGTGAGAGGAGGCATCTTGAGTGAAAGGTGCAACCAGCAGGGGAGAGATATGAATGAGGCAACCATGTATTTTGGGCCTGTTTAGTCAAGTAATGGCAAGAGAAGACAATCAGCATTCTTCACTCAGCAAATAATGCAGCAAGGCCCCAGATGAGAATCATTTCAATTCCACAGTACTGTCTTTGTCCACCAACTTCTTGTAGCTGACACAGCAGCTGGAAGAACGAGCTGTCACTGTGCAGCAATTACAGCAGGAGCGCGCCTTCCTGCAGCAGCAATATGATACCCTGCGTAGAGAGTCCATGTCCCCAGGCTTCACTGCTAGAGGTAACAGATGAGGACCAAGGGGTTTAAATATTAGGGTTGACTTTGATGATAGAGGCTGATTGTTGAAGTCCCACAATTGTGTATCTCAGTACATGAATGCAATGTTATGACAGAAGGTCATCCTACAGAATTGTCCTTCAGGTCAGTTGTGAGGATCCAGTGTTCATACTTCTCATACATGAGTGTGGATGTGTGGATGTGCTTCATAAGGAGTGAATAAGTAGATTTGCCTCCTGTGATATTACACACAGTGTTATTTATTCCTGATTTTTCTGTTATTCTTAATGCAGTAGCAGAACCCTTGGCACTGGTGGAGCTGCCAGTGGACATGGAGGTTGAGGAGCCTGCCAGGAAACGGAAGCGTGGGCAGCTGCAAGGGGGGGAGGAAGCTGCAGGTACCTCTAGAGCAGCTGGAAACAATGTAGTGTGCAGAGATGCTGGTGGTGCAACACCTGCTGCTGCTGCAGTACCGGCGGCCTCCCCTGCGCCTTTCAGCAGTGAAAGGCGTGTGGAGCTGGGAAAAAGAGGCACAGAGCAAGGACACAGTGATCAGTTGGTGGCGGATGTCACAGAAAATGCAGCAGCTGCTGGATTGCAGGCTCCTGAAAACCTTGCCAAGATGACAGTTCAGGTGCAATGTTTAGAGAGTCGTCAGTACTGGTGTTTAACTAAGTCTCGTTTCTTAACAACAATGCAAGCAAGGTGTATGATCTGTGTGCTGTAGCTCTTAACAACAATGCAAGTAAGGTGTATGCTCTGTGTGCTGTAGCTCTTAACAACAATGCAAGTAAGGTGTATGCTCTGTGTGCTGTAGCTCTTGTCCGTGATGAGGGCTCTGAATAAGATTTCTTGCTAAGCATACAGTTGATGATGCCATTCAGGAGATTAAGACTTGGCTCACAGAAAACGGATTTGAAAAGGAGGTGTTCGAATACAACAATCGAAAGCCAGCAGTAAAGAAGCAAGACTGGTGAGGTTCATTTTTATGGTTCTGTATATTGATTTGCACTTCAGCAAGATTTTATAACCAGTCATCCCCTGCTAAAAGTTTTTGTGAAGTTCTCTTTACTATTACTTCTCCTCCTGCAGGGCTCAGCTTGTGAGGTTGAAGTGCGAGTTGTCACAGTGAAAATTGATGTAGCGAAATGGCTCATGGTTCAGCGTTGTATGACTGTTACCCTACTGCTGATCATTCAGATGCATGCGATGTTAATCTCAATTCATGATGGCTGCTTGGTCAAAGAGATGTAGGTGCATGGTTTGCGAAACACATGGTGTCAATATTGTATAAATCTGCCCCCTCTTGAATACATAAATCTTTTAGTTAGCATGGTTTTAAAGCATCCGGCCTCAGGTCTGGGTTCTATGTGTGTGAATCCATGATGAACACTGGCTCCGAACATGAAGGCATGCCAGCAGAATGAAGTCCATGTTGCAAAGCGCGGGAGTCTTGTAACTTTGCGTTAAAAGAATCGTGTAAAGCATTCGTAAATCGTATTTCCATCTCTCAAAAAATCGTTTCCACGTCGTTTGCTAACAGTTTCTTCAAAACTTTCTGCCTTCTATCACATTTAATGGCATTGACTCCAGTCTCTGCCAAGACTGCAAGTAAAACAATAACAGATACAGTTGTTGGAGAGCACCAACACGTTATAGTGGGATACAGCCTTGTTAAAGGGATTGGCGACGGAGAACCTATAGCTAGCGAGAGATTCACAGTGGGGGGGCATGAATGGGTGAGAATTTTAAATGGTATACTATCCATATCGAGTCTGTTGCTGTTTGAGCTCTCGTCGCCTCTTTTCTCTGACATGCCAACGCTTCCTACAATTCCTTGAATTTCTTTTTCTATTCCATTGTTTTAGGTCCTTCTCTTCTATCCTGACGGTAAACGGAGTAGCTCTGCTGAAGGACATATTGACGCGGGTGGCCAGCCAACTGCGCTGCCTGGGAATGCTGGTGGAGTAGTAATAGATCTAGCTGTAGGTGAAGGACGTGCACTGCCAGATGCTGCTGTGCCCAATGCTCCGTTAGCACCACCTGCACTCCATGCAGTGGGACATGGACAACAACTTGCAGCAGCACCTAGGATACAGGCTCCGAGAAGAGATACCACTGTAAGTTAATGACTCTGTATAACTTGTTTCAAGAGTTTTAAGATGTAATTTAGTTTAAAACTTTTTGAAAAATATCAAACCTGTATGGACATTTGCTAACCTCTCTCTCTCTTATCACCCTCTTCATTCAGAACGAATATGCTGCTCTGTTCGTTGCCCTTATAGGAGAAGGGCCAAATCCTCAGGTGATTTCTTTTGATTTAAGGATGCTGTACAGCCCTGCACTGTCAGGTGTAAATCTGACATGACAAACTCCTTACATGAGGAATAAAACCTTATGCAATAATTTGTTCGGACTGTTCGGATATCAGCAAGTTCAAATTTGATCACTTTTCGATTTTCTTCACATTTTGTTCTAAGTGTTTAATTACCTGCCTTCAGGGAATAGTGAATACTAGTGAGGGCAAGGTTGTGAGGGCCTTCCATCGCTTCACTTTGGTGGACCAAGCAGGTAAGAGAGATGTCTTTCAAAGTATGGTGTATTACACAGGGAGCCATCATCCATCTCTCAGCATGTCCATGGCCTTGTGAGGTCATAATTTTTGGTACTGCTATGAATCTGTTCATTGCATCCCAATATGCACTTTGCCCTCGAAGCTCATGCACTGAAGTTCATGACATTGACCTCTTTGCTGCAGGTCAAAATAGAGATCTCACCAAGGGCCGAACTCGTGATGCTGGAGCAGTTAAAATCAGCTGTGCTCGACAGGTTTGAAAAGACAGCTCTAATTTTAATCTGAAATGTGCTACACACATATCAAGAGCCTGTCGCTGTGGTACCTCTTTTTTTATAATGTGAATGATTCTCTCCACATTGCCTCACATTCCCCTCATCACTTCAGGATCCTAATGCTCGTAATTGCCATGGATATCGCAAGTTTGTAAAGCGCACAATTCTTGAGGATCCAGCAAAGGGGTACCTCTCTAATGACACCATCATCATCAAATACACCATCGAACTAGTGGTGTCAACAGGTTTGGATGTGTGATTTAAATCATGTGCTTCAGTTTGAAATTGAGATGAGTCATTACTTCAATGCATCTATTTCATTGTAATTTTCAGGTGGAGCTCTGTCTCGTGGTGGTGCGACCTCTAAGACCGACTTAGTGAAGGTACCCACACCTTCACTGGGAGCTGAGCTTGGTCAGTTGCTGACTTCAGGAAACGGGGCGGATTACATTTTCGTTGTCGAAGATGAGGAAATGAAGGTATAGCCATGCACCCTGAACCCTGCATGGAGAAAAATACTCATTATGTTGAGGGAAGCCTGTTTTTTAGTTTTTTTAGTTCTATCAGAACGTTGTATCAACTGGTCCACACTTATCAGATGTTCACAATTCCTTGAAATTTAGTATTTTGATTTTAAAATATCAGGTGCATAAGATCTTGTTGGAGGCTCGATCCCCTGTGTTCCACGCCCTTTTGAATACACCCATGCGAGAGGGCCAGGAAGGACGGGTGGTTGTCAACGACATGAAGGCAGATGTGTTTCGCATCCTCTTGCACTTTGTGTACACTGACAACCTACCTGAAGAGCATGATGGAGCCAATCTGGAGGTGGCAGTTGCTCAGCATCTTCTGGTGGCAGCAGATAGATATGAGCTCATTCGATTGCGCAGGTGAGAGTGTGGTGTATAACAGAATGGTGCACACATCTTGTTCGTCTCTTTTTAAATGTGGCAAGCATTTAAATTATCAAATTTGCTTGTGTTGTATCCAACAGACAATTAAAAACCTGGAGAAGCCATGGGATAGCTAATTTTATTATTTAAACTGCACTATTGTGATCCCTTGGCACAATGTTGTAACCCTGCATATTTCTTGGACAGGATATGTGAGCGACGCCTCTGTGAGACTGTTGATATTGAAACTGTAGCCACCACTCTGACTCTTGCAGAGCAGAACCGTGCAGATGAACTGAAGAAGGTGGGAACGCACTACTCTTTATCCATGCCATTGTTATGAAGTTTAATGAGGCCTAGATATCCCAATTATCTTATGTGATCCACGTGTACTGCATCCCCTCTTTTATGCTTACTTCCATCCCAAGAACCAGCTTGCCCTACTGCAGACATCGGCGCTTAATTTACCATGAGTATCAGTGGTTCATGTCCTCCCAAGCGCAGGTTCTTTTTATCCTCAATTTATCAGTGCTTCATTTCCCTCATGTGCTTCTTCAGGTATGCCTAGACTTTGTGAGCCGAAACCTGGCCTTTGTCATTGCCACCGATGGCTACCGTCACATGACAGGCAGCTGCCCTCAGCTACAAGCAGAGATCCTTCTAACCATTGCCGCAACTGGTGGGGAGAGAGGGAGCGGAGGACACAACAGCAATACGGCTGGTGGAGGAACAGGAGGGGTGAATGTGCACCGTCCTCATGGAGGGGGTGCTGTGAGGCCTCGTGAACATGGTGCTTCTGGGGCAGAGGAGGGAAATGCCAGGCGCATAAGAGCCAGACTGGAATGAATTAGAGGTGGAAGCTTGGATCGGTGCAGTGGATTGGCCAGCACCACCTGTCATTGGAGGAAAGAGGGAGGAACCGTCTTTCTGAGCTGTGTGTTCTAAAACAAAAGCAAGTCTTCATGTGTCTACTCATCACACGAGCACCTGAGTTTTGACCAGTTGTGGGTTGTTATGCATTCAGATTGGGTGAACTGAACGCATTAATTCTGTACATCAATTCCAAATCACCTACTGACTCAAATTATGAACCAGAACAGAAAAAACAGGGATCTTTTATGCAACATGCTTTTGACTGTGTTTTTGAATTATGCCTAACTAAAGGCTTGTTGGCTACATTAACATTATTCTGGCAGACAAGCCGGTTTTTCTGTGTTTCACTTTTGTTTGTGACTTTGCCTTCACTCCTGAAGCCAGTGGCTTCATAATTGGATTTCATGCTGGCTTTCCACTGGGTGCTTTTTAACAAATCAAGCTAACAATCTGACTTTTTGCTTTGTTAAGTATGTACTGGTTTATCTGGGCTTAATGAAATCTGTTATTCAAATGTCAACGTGTTTCCTGTTTCCTGATTTATCATGCATTTACGTGCAAAGATAGTAGATTCCGTACTCCCAAAATTTTATATGGATGAGGTAAACTCTGTGTCCCCAAGCTGGTAATGTACACTGTTTTATCTAATATCTTCTCTCTGAACACTACTGTAAGTTTTCAAATCGTCTAGTACCCTGTAGAACACTAAATCCAATACTCCTTGCAAGGCCTCTATAACCTTATGGAGTTCTTAAGTCCTGCTGACTATAAAGGCTGAGTACTCGTTATGGGAGCAGAGGTTCCAACTTCTGTTGCAGCGTCTGCCTTAGCTGTAGCTGAACCTCCCCACCAGCTTGCGGTCGTGAACATGCTAGTGGGGGCAACGTCTGAGGCTGGCATGGGCTCATCATATAAAGCCAGGATCGCCGCCTCCACTGCCTCCGCACCATTTGTGAAAGTAGTGGAAGGTTCACGAGCGCTTTCCTCAGTCTCACCTATGCTTGTCATGAACACTTGCCGGGATGGTAGGACATACATTCCCGCCCAAACAGCAGTGCGCACAACGTATGGGTGTATGGGAGACAAGGCTTGCTGATACGCAAAACTGGCTGCGTCCTGAGAACGTGGATGAGGGAGAAACAAATGCTTGTGAAACGTGTTGATATCTTGACTCCCCTATTGGTATGGGAATACATGCATCCAATGATTAACAATCTTGCAGGATTGACAAGTTTGATATTATACTGAATGGTTCTGAATCATCCAGCCCAACCTTGTTGTCTTATTCTTGCTTGACATGACTGAAGAATGACAGGAAAGACTTTATGCTAGTGTCTAGAGAAAGTTCCATTGTAGGGGGCATTGTTGGCATTTGATTCCTCCATTCAATCCTCACCTTAATACTAATGTTTGCATCTTCCAACAGTTTGAAGAGAAGCAATCGCATGAAAGTGAGCACTGCATTCAACCTGTGAAGGTTCCGCCCACACGAGTTCTTTTTTGTCACTACACCAGCTGCTTTATCTGTCATTGACATCAGAACCAACAACAAATACCATAAGAAGATGAGCATAATTATGTAGCGCGCAAGCGATGTGCTAAGATCGCACCAGCTTCTACCATTTGCTTCAGTGTAGCATGTGTTGCAGCTGCCTGTTTCAATGATTCACACTTAGAGTACATATCCTGCGAATTGCATTGGAAATGAAAACTTTTACATTACACATCTTCAAGCTCTGTATAAAAGCTCTATGGCTCTATGGCTTTAGTGTCAAGACAAAAAGGAGACAGCGGGGCAACTACACAAAATCGAGAATTCTGCATGAAAAATGATTTTCTTAAATGATATGCATCATACCTATGTACCTATTTTAAATCACCTGCTTGGCAAATAGAAGCACTGGCCCAAGATGATCGAAAACCATCAGTATTTTTTCGAATAGTTTCACCATACTAAGAGTTGATATGCTGTCGCCTTCATTCTGCACATCTGCAAGAGCTGCAGCAATTGCAGGCAAAAATCTTTCACCCGACATTTGAAATTGTTTTCACAATATTCAATCACTGATACAATGTGGCCACTAAAAAGTGATAAAGAACATGCTGTTATGAGTCATTGAGTAAGCCTCAAGAAGTATGAATTCAAACGTACATGTTAATTTCTATCAACCGTAAGTAAATTGCATACATCAGCATGTCATGACTTCTCAAAAATGCAAAAAATGTGAAAATTCAGCTGTAGAAGTCGACCCTCTCGACGGGTTCTTAATATGCACAAATTGTGGATTGGTGCTTGAGGAGGTAGACTTATGCCAACACTCAGAGAATTTTATAAGTAATGTAGACGAAAGAGGTCAAGCTCATGGTATGGCCCTATCTCCAACTCCTAAGCATCCTCTCTCCTTTCTGTAGAGACATATATCTTTGCAACATTTGAAATATGGAATATGCAATAGCACTTATTCTTCAGCATAGTGTTGCCTCTGTCACATACAGTGAACTAGACTTGCATGCTTTGTGTAAGTGCAGGGCAGCAGTCACTGGCTCCCCATGGTCAGCCTGGGGTGGGGCGAGAGAGCGACAGAGAGCATGCAGGACACATGCGGCATAGAAAGCAGCTTCAGGACCTAGAAGGGCTGGGCAGTGCTCTTCACATGCCTCCTCTGGTCATTCAGGACGCCGCCCTCATTGTCAGCGAGGTCAGTGCACATCTAAAACACACTTCTAACTCGTGAAGTGAAGTGAAGTGTGTGAATTTAAAATCGCTTCATTTGTGCCTTTCATGAATGATGAGAATCAGTCCATTGGAATCTTGGTAACAGAATCTTGGCACCAATGCACTACCTCACCCCTTCCTCAAATGTTCGGTGCAGCGCAGTTCCGGAGCTCTGATGGCACTACTCACAATGTTTCAGCTCTGCTGGGCGCAGCCCTTTACATTGCAGCACGTCGAGCAGAACTTGGCATCATCTTGCCAGAGGTCGCAGCTGCTGCTGCGGTTGAGCCTAAGACCTTGGGGGCACATTACAGGTGTGTGTTAGAGAGGCTGCAGGCAGACCATTGCCATTCTCATTACAGGTGCGTGTGAGAGAAGCTGCAGGCAAACCATTGCCATTCTCATAACAGAAGGAGGGTCATAATGAAAACATTGCCAAGAGGGGAATTACCATGGAGGAGAATGGAGTTTAAGATGATGACATCAGATCTGCTTCAGGGAAGGGTCTTGAGTGTTCCTATGATTGAGTAGTTCTCAATGCAGTGTGCATATGTTCTGATGACACATCCAACTGAACCAAGATATTAGGTCTTGAACATGCCATGTGAAGCTCCTCTTGTGTCAGCGGCTTATTCTTCCCCTCTCCATGACAGGTCTTTGACAAGGGCTCTTGGTATTCAACCTCCCTCTATCAACCTTAGGAGCTACGTGTTGCGGGTTGCTGCTCAAATTATGGACAGGTACTACTCCACCCCAACTTCAGGGACTTCATCAAGTGGCCCAGATCCCTCCCTCACCATACCTGGAGGATCTCAAACTCAAGGATCAGAAAGTCAGTCATCACTTCGGAATCACTACATGGTGCAGCCAGCACTCCATATGGCAGAACTGGTGTCTCGGCTGTGTATGTGTGAGGGGAAGACTATGAAGACCCTTGCAGGTAAGTTGAAAGTGTTCAAATTAAGAGGTTACCTGAGGTGTGAGTTAAAATCATTTATTACCTAGATTTAGGGCTTTTAATTTGCTCTTTCATTTAGTGACGTGATTTGCCATAATGCTGCCCACCCTTCATTACTCATTAGTCTAAGAGAGAGAGCTAAAGTACGTCTTGATTCTGGAGTAGACTCAATATGACTCAGTTGATCTTGCTTCTCTATGTCCTTGCAGGGGCTGTGCTGGTCATGATAACGACAGCAAATCCTCCAGTCAAGAGGGGAAAGCCATCCAAGATGGCACCAGACCAGCTGTATGAGGTGTTGGGAGTCAAAAGGCAACAAGTAAGATATGATCCCCCCTTATTGTACACACCTCTTGTGTTCTATGACCCTCCTAGCTTCTTGTTTTTGGACCATTATGTTGTCCTCTACATTTTCAAGGCAGGATCTGATGCGTAAACTTTCCCCTCCATGGCCCTCAGGTTGTCCCTTGCATGAAAATGATGAAGTCTCAGCTTGTAGACCTGGCCAAACAACTGCCCTTTGGTGCATCCATCAACACAGGCAACGTGCTCCACTACTTGCCAACCCTTTCAAAATACTGCTCTGCGCTGATTGCTGTGAAGAAGAAGGCAGCTGAAGCCTCAGTTGCAGCAGAAGCTACTAGGAGATCAGACAGTAGCTCAGGAGCGCAGGCACCTGAACTGTCTTTTGACCCTAGATCAACTGTTCCCAGTACAACGGCTAGTGCTCGTCCACCAGCTCCTATGACCTCTGCACTGAATGAGGATCCTGTAGCAATTTGCAGTGCTCCCTCAACCTCTCGCACCTTGGTCTCTGCTCAAGGATCTTCTGAGCTAAACCCTGTTAGGAGGGAGAGTGTCAGAGGCAAGCGAGACAGGGATAGCACAGAAGATGGGCATGAGGAGGGTCTTCAAGGTGGGAGGAAGACAGCTCCTCCTCATTGTACATCAGCAGCAGGAGGTAGCTCTGATAAGGTATCTGCTGAGGCAAGAGAGATACAACCCGCCTTCATGATAGTGCTGAGCCAGGATGATGTTGCCTGTGAATCCAGATTGGGTCATGGCGCTGCATGGAGGCCACTAGAGGGAGAGGAAGATGACGCTCGGGCCATATTAGGGCTGATGACCATGGAGGAGGTGCGAGAAGAGAGGAGAAGGGCTGCGCAGCTGAGTGCAGCAGCAGATCCAATGGACATTGAGCAAGCTGAGGCCATAAGCTGCTCCATGGACTAGTGATGTATCATATTACGTAATGCGAAATGATTTACATGGACACAGCCTACATAATGAAATCCTTTCATACAACTCCACAACAACACTTAGCATAAGCTTGTTTAGACAGCACACACTGACTTATTCCTCTGTTATGCTCATGGCCGCAATTACCAAATTGCAAAGATGCTTTTTCATTCCAAATTTGTTTCTAATCTAGTAATCTAGTAACTCATTTTTCAGGGCTTTCAGCACTCCTATTTTAAAATATGTACGACAGGCATACGGTGCTGTAATCCAATATTCATCATGCTCTAGTAAATGAATGGTATGTATTTCTTCACTTTGCTGCGGTATTCTTCATATTGAGGATAGCGTGCAATCAGCTCCTTCTCCTCAACAGCCGTCTTCCTCTCAAAGATAAGCCATAACAATGCTGCCAAAGCCACTCGTGTCTCATCCTTCGTAACTGCCGCTAATCCCAGGGTCGCTAAAATGAGACCTCCATACATGGGATGTCTTAGGTAGCTGCAGGACAATGCAACTACTTTAAACGGTAAGGCCATAATTAATGCATTGTAAAGAAAGTTGGAATTTTATACAAACTTCACATGGTATTTAGCATCCTCTTACTACAGCAACTCTGTACCTGTACATTCCAGTTGTAACCAAGGAATGTTTCTTTCGGGGTTTCGGCATAGGGCTGAGATTTCTCCCCAAGCTCATAAGGGCGTACGCTCTAATACAAGCAGGATAAATAGACATGAATCAACAGCATTACAGTTGATACGTGTATCAAGCTAGCTTCTTGCTAGCTATTGCTTGAAAGGATGACTTCATGACCTCATTGGCTTCAGGGTCTAAACCATGTGGTGCACATTACTCTTACTACATCATTACTCCCAGGTTAATATTTAGGTGTGAGGCAGTCTTACATTCATCATAATTTTGCCACTTGGGTAGTTACTTACATGAATACCAAACCAGATGTCAAAGCAAGCACTCCCAAGAAGTCAACAAGGCCCTAGTGCAGAGTTCTCAGATAATCTCAGTAGGAATTTTCAGGCTAGCAAATCAAACAGGAGAATCTTGATAGATGTATCATTGATGAACAAGCGCTCCCAGGTACTATGCTCTTAAAACCCTTGAATATGGGTTCGCACCTTTAAGGGTATAGGAGGAAAGATGATCAGGGCGATGGTGGCCAGTTGAGCAAAGAACCATACTTCTCCACTCTTCCCAAATGCCTGAGGGTCGCTTAGCTCATCTACTAGCTCCTGCATAGTCAGTACATGCAGGAAACTTTACCTCGTTACTTCTCACACTTGAAACATAAGTGCATCAAGTAGCGGATATGATCCAGAGTTTCATTTGATAAAATGTTATGTTATACATGCTGTATGCAACCAGCAAGCTGCGTTAGTACCTGGGCCCCGAAGAAGTCTTCTGCTTGGTTCTGTGCTGTCTTGAGTGGTGCAGCATGTGATGGGTCGTCTTTGATTGGTTCCACTGTTACCTGTTCTGTTTTGAGGGCCTCAGACTGTATCTGCACTGCTTTGAGTGGTTCTGCTTGGACCTCTTCTATTCTGTGGGGCTCTGCTTGCAATGGCTCAGCTTCTGCTGGAGTTGCATGGCTTTGTAACGAGCTCAGCTGTTCTGCTCCATTCTCATCAACTGATGTGGGCTGTGATACCAATGAATCTAGGGTGGAGACAGAGGGTCGAATTGAAGCTATTCCATCTTTTTCTGCAGATTCATTCTGATCTGATGCTGATGCTGAAACCTTTGCAACTCTGAGAAGGGTCAAGGGTTTTGCAACTCTGGTGAACAGAGTGGACAGATTTAGATCGATCAATGCATATTTCATACAGTTACTACTTTTCACCTTGTCGCTAACAGTCCATACAACCTTGTGTCCTTGACCTTTGGCAAGCTACGTTTAAGTAAGACTGAACTTGAAGACTTCAACATTTTAGAAGTAGCTAGATAAGGATTCGCTCTTCTCCAACTGCTAGAAAATGTAGAGGACTTCTAAGTATGAACTAACTAGGTAATTAAAGTATGAGTGTGTGAACTTATATTCTGTGACGACTGACGCCACATTCTGGAAGGGGATGATGGATGAGGAAAGTCTCTAGATGGAAGTAAAGCGTGATACTTTAAGAGCCTGTTTTATAGGACAGGTGCTATCGTTTTTATTAGCTATAACAGGTCAGTGACTACTTCACGTTTCAGACTTTCGTGTTTATATTTTCAAAAGAGCTTGCACAAGATACTTATGAAGCTTGCATTGCACATAGGATGAGTGGTATACTATTATGTATTCAGTACAAGAGAACCTACATAATAGCCAGCCTGCCTTCATTTCCCCTCACAAGTTACCTACATTGTCTCAGGCACTACCTCTGGTGTCTTGGCCTCATCTGGTATAAATGCGCCCACCACACAGTCGTTCTTCAACTACTGTCTTCTCGCGGTGACCTGTAGCATCATCCACTGGTGGTGTACCACCCAGCATCATCACAGTCATCCCAACAACGGAACTGCTCAGCCGCTCCAAACTGCATGCGGCAATACTAAATTCAGATTGAGCGAGTACATACCATTCAAGCTTAGCAACAAATGGTACATTTATCTCATCTTAGCAATCCTGGACGTGGAGGGCAACTTCCTGGTTACCAAAGCTTATCAGTACACAAGTGTGACCAGTGTGACCCTACTGGATTGCACAACCATTCCAGCGGTGATGATCCTATCGTTAATAGTCTTCAGGTATGGCGGTTATCTTCTGTTTCAATGACGTGGGAACAGAGTGTCAATTTCATACAATTTCATACATTCAAGAGGAGTGCTCACTCTTGTCCCTCTTCAACTTGTGGCACCAGCAGTACTTGGCATCTTTATAACTGTTCCCATGCCTACCTGAGTTTAAGTATTGGCCAGTACACTTCAGTCCAATAGCTTCCTGCTTCCAACTCCTAGGTCCTCTTACCTCCCTGGGCACATCATTGGTGCCCTGCTGTGTACTGCTGGCCTGGGTGTACTGGTCCTAACTGACAGTAGCTCTGAAACAGGAGGCAGGAATCCTGTCCTGGGTGACCTTCTGGTGATAGCTGGGGCAGCAGTGTATGCAGTGTGCAACATTGTGCAGGTGGTATTAGAAAGGAGCAGAAGAGGCATCAAGACATCCAGCCTCCAACTGATAGGAGGCATGAACATGTACTGCCTCCAGCTAGTGGGAGGTGCTAGAGAAATGCTAGACAGTAGACTTGTCCATGCTAGACAGTAGGCTTGCCCATGCTAGACAGTAGACTTGTCCATGCTAGGCAGTAGGCTTGTCCATGCTAGACACTAGACTTGTCCATGCTAGACACTAGGCTTGTCCATGCTAGACACTAAACTTGTCCATGCTAGACACTAGGCTTGTCCATGCTAGACACTAGACTTGTCCATGCTAGACAGTAGGCTTGTCCATGCTATTGCTGCAATGGCATGTCAGCACTCATTGGTCTCTTTATTGCAAAAGTTGGGTAGCCGAAGACCAAAATACAGACGTGCTTCTTTATGGAGTGCATTCCCTCAAGCCTTCCACCCTCTTATCAATCCTCAGTTTGATGACAACGTACACATTATTCCTCTCCCTGCCTTCCACCCTCTTGCATGGCTGCCATCAATCCTCAGTTTGATGACAACGTACACATTATTCCTCTCCCTGCCTTCCACCCTCTTGCATGCTGCCATCAATCCTCAGTTTGATGACAACGTACACATTATTCCTCTCCCTGCCTTCCACCCTCTTGCATGGCTGCCATCAATCCTCAGTTTGATGACAACGTACACATTATTCCTCTCCCTGCCTTCCACCCTCTTGCATGGCTGCCATCAATCCTCAGTTTGATGACAACGTACACATTATTCCTCTCCTTGCTTTTCACTCTAACAGGAGAAGCTGCTGAGTGATAAAACCAGTCGGTGGGAGCTGCTGGCCATGATTGGTGTGTTTGGCAGCTTGATCAGCGGAGTTCAAGCAGTAGCGCTGGAGAGGGATGCTTGGCAAGGAGCTGCCTGGAACATGCAAACCATGGGGGCCATGATAGGGTTTGCACTCTCCCTCTACCTTTTCTATGTTCTGGTACCAAGGTATGAAGAAGGGAGCAGGATGTGTGAAAGGTCTCAGACACTGGCGGTCATACTCCTGGATCTCACGCTATCCCTCGCTATCTACAAGACGTAGATTCCTGGCCTGTGCTTCATTGTGTGGTAGAATCCATCATCAGATTGGATTAGGTCCAATGTGTTCTTCAGAACATTTCAGGCAACAAGTCTTCAAGATTTTCAACATATTTAAGACCCAACTGGCTTGATGAGCAGGAGGTCACGTATGATACTTCCACATGACATCAAGAAGTAAAGAGCAGTGTCTCTTCTTTAATGAGTCTCTTACCAAATCCTATCCTCTGCAGTGTTCTTATTCTTGGCAGCAGCACAGTATTGAACTTGTCACTGCTGACTTCTGACTTGTGGGCTGTGGGATCCAGAGTGGTGTTCTTTGGAGGTGAGGCTGGAAGGTATAACCTTGTCAAATTACAAGACATCTGAATTTATCCTCAAGATTCCATATTACTTGGTGCAAAGACAGCAATAAATAGGTTTTTGGGATGGTAAAACTTGAATCAGGACTCATTCAATTTACTTTCATGCTTGTATCTAGCTTGGAGAGGTTTTGAAAGAATCAAGTTCTTAAATCTTGGAGTACCACTTCACATATTTATGTATTGTGCACACTGAACATGTTACTGTAACAGTTCCATTTAGTGTTGAGATGTAGACAATGTCACAGGCTTGCTTTTCTCTTTGAAGGGTTTGGAGGTACTGCATGGGCATTTGCTATCGCCTTATCGGCTGAAGCTGTGGGACTGGTACTGTATGCATGGAGTGGTGAGACACATCGCCATGCTGATAAACAGCAACTTGAGAGACCCTGGAGTACATTGAACAGGATGAGTGATATTGAGGCCGAAGACTTCATTTCCACAGAAAGGTTTCACAAAGGGGAAGCGTACCATGCTGAACAGCAAGAGAGTACAGCTTTGTTGTCTAATGTGGCAATAAGTAGCAGTGAGCCTGATGATAATGCCTCAAGCAAATGATGAAAGAGCACAGGGCTGTCAACTTGAATCTCATAGGATTCATCACATCTCTGTAAGGCTTAATCATGCACAGACAAGTTTCATATCTCAATATGATAGAAAATAGGTTCACTTGCTAAACCCTGTTTTACTCTTTCATTCATAAGATTTACGGTACACTGGATGTGTTGATGTGTGAATGCAGTGAAAGAGAATGTCACATCCCACGAAGTCGAAAATTTTCTCGTCGAGAAACATGCAATAGATGTCGAACACGAGCCAGGTCCTAAAACATCTGAAGGATCTAAAACATTTGCCTCTTGAGGGACTACGTTTTAGACTTGTCGATGCCAAGGGACAGGTAACATTTTATTAAGTAATTGTTTTTAATTTCCTCGATCAGAAGTGTTGTTACATTCTTCTTTTAGATTGTCGGCCATCTTGCAAGCCAGATAGCTATAATCCTTCAAGGCAAAGACAAACCAATATACAACCCAAAAAAGAATTTAGGAGACGTTGTTGTAGTCATCAATGCTGCCCATGTGCACTTCACACATGATACGTGGAACACCAAGCTGTACAGGTGGCACACTGGTAAGGCTAATGCATTCTGGCTGACAAAAAAAGTGCCTTTTTACATTTTGAATTCTTATGGCATCATCAGGTCTACCACACTGGTAAGGCTAATGCATTCTGGCTGACAAAAAAAGTGCCTTTTTACATTTTGAATTCTTATGGCATCATCAGGTCTACCAGGAGGATTGAAGGAGAGGAAAGCCATCGATCAGTGGGACCGCGACCCAACAAAGATTTTGAAGGATGCTGTGAAAGGCATGCTTCCCAAAAATAAGACACAAGTGTACCGCATGGAGAAGCTTAAGGTGTTCCCTGAGTTGGATCACCCATTCTCAGACTTCGATCTGGTGAGGAGAAAAGCGGCCACTATAGCATAAACTGCATGGTGTTATGTTCTTTTAGCCACAACTATGACTCAAAGAGAAGAGGTGTGTGCAAGATTCTCAGAGGATGAGTAGTTAAGAATAGATTTAGAGCTTCACTTTCCACTTATGACTGCTGTGACATTTATGTCTGCAACAGGTACCTTACATCCCTACATCCAAACCCTTCCAGATTCCTCAGATTGGCTGGTCCATCCCAGAAGGCATGGAGGCCGTGAATGTAGAAAAGCATGCTTTCAGAATGAAGGCTAGCTCCTCTCTTAAGAATGACCCAAGACCTATCATCGACTTCTCTGATTTGATGACAGCAGACGAGCGACAGCTCTTGTTAGGACAACAGCAGAAAACAGATTGAACAGACGAATGTCTTCCTCGTACAGTTTGTTGGCTTAGTATTGCAGCTTGTTTATTCTTGGAGTGGCTCAAGTTCATATCTGATCTTAAGCACATACCTGAAATCATGTGACATCAAGGGCTGAGATGTATTGCCTAATAATCTTGGCCAGCAAGTGATGCTTTATCCGGGATATTTAAATTTCTTAGTGCACTAAGTGTTTTTAACAAGGGCCCCGCCCATTCATTTCCTCAGAAGTAATGCTCAGTGCAAGGCTATAAGCAATAGGGTACTGAACTTAAAATGATTGGAAGAGAGGAGCTCTTAGCACTAGTTCATGCTTAGCTTACATCAGACAGCACGTCCAAGGCAGATTGCATCATCGCCCCCTTTTCTTTGTCTCCTTAGCTTGGATTCTTAAGATAGTATTCTTTGCACTGAATGGCTTGATGTACCATGGATGATGTGCCACAAAAAAAGGATCTACATGTAGGCCCCATCTCTCTCTCCCATTCAGAGTGGGGTTCACTTGCACTCTTCGTCCAGAAGTTCTTCCACCTAGTTTGTCTGCTACTAATACTCCTGCGCCAGATTGGACTGCAAAGCCCTGCTGGACTAATGACAGGACATCGTCATCTCTATGTGACTCTGAGGGACTACGGCACTCCTCCTCTGAAGTACACTCCGCCTTACATGAGTTACCCTCAACGTTGTCACCACATGGATCACATTGCTGCTCCCTCACAGTCTGACTGCATCTCAGTTTATTGGGGTCCACTTCAGTCCCATTGAGCATGCTGGTGTCTGGTATCAACAATTTGATGATATCATTCCTTGGGCTCAGCTTTCCATCTCTTTGAATTACATAATCAGGCCCATGATCCTCATAAGACTCGAGCAGAGCATCATCGTGTAAGCGCTGCTTATCTGCTCTCCCCCCACTGTTTATCTTCGGTCCACCACCCACCTCAGCCTCAGTCTTAGTCTCATAATCCAAAGCATGCTTCCCTGAATCATAATCCTCAGCTGCAGCATCATGTTCCACTGCAGAAGGTGGCTTGTTTGGTGGATCGTGATGTGTAACATAAGTGGGACAGGCCACTCCTGTGTCTGTGTCTGTAGCAGATACGCCATCACAAAAAGCCTCTTCAACTGTCATGGCAAGCTCTACACAGCACTGCAAAGCTTCTGGGGACATTGTCATGGGCAAAGTAGGAACTTCCTCAAGTGGCTGAGAGTCACCTGGTGCTGCATCACACGCATTCTGTGTGCAGCTAGAAATCAGTGTTGGATGATCATGCTCTGATTTGACAATCACTTCAGCAATGCCACTCCTGCAGCTGGCATGTGAAGTAGACGCTAGGTGAACTTCAGCAGTTTCACAGAATTTCGAACTCAAAGTAGGGGTACCACTGGGAGGGTCATCTGATAGTGCCTTTGAATTTTGATTCAGTTCTCTAATGTCAGCATTTTGAGCATGAGCTGATGGTCCTGTGGGCAGTCTCTCTTCGTCAGAAGTAGATGGCTCTGCAGTCAGTCTCTCTTGAGCATGAGCTGATGATCCTTCGGGTACCTCCTCTTGTACAGGAGCTGACAGTCCTGCAATCAGTGTGTCAACATCATCATTGCTGTACGTATGTGCCTGCAAGGAAGGATTTCCTTCAAGCTTTAAATCTAAAAGGACGCAAAAGGAAATTACAACTTTGCAGGGCTTACTCAATCATGTCATCCTGGCACATCCATATGATTTCTTCCTGGTTAGGATCGGAAGACAATATTTGATCCTATATCAAAATCTACCGGAATTCTCTGTAGGACCTGGCAGCACATTTTTATCCTGGAAGACCACACTTTCCCCTTGAGCCTTAGTCTCTTCCTGCACTCTTACAGCCCCAGTTTCACTTGCATCTAGAAGTGGCCTGGAATCTACTTGACTCTGTGAATTAATCAGCTTTGGACACGGACAGAGCATGGCACTTTCCTCTTCTTGCCGTTGATGATGGGAAAGAGTGTCATCGCTGTTGGGACATGACTGCAGTAGATTAATAGCCGAATTTAAATTATCAGGGATGAGATGTGTTGGTGCCTTCAACACATCCCCTGGAGCCTGCAGTCCTGTTGAGTGTGCTAGCAAGGTCTCTTTGTGCTGCCTGCTTGCAGCCTGAGCCTCCACCAGCTGCATTTTTTGAAGCTCAGCGGCCTGTGTGTCAAACATTCTCTGAGCTGCTAAGGCAGATATGAAGGGCTGTAGATTCCTATGCCCACATACCTGTTTTGAGGATAAGTGGAAAAAATCAAAGATAGAGTCTGTATCTAAGCACAACACACAATGTACCGATAACAACAATCAGATTTAAATCCAATGCCACAATTTGAAAATGGTAGAAGATTAGTTTTCAGAAACTGCACAGCGCTTGGATTTCAGAATCCATGTATCATGGTGTGTACATTGCCTCAAATGGATTTCTTTGCCCGCTCTGTACTGTTAGAAACAAATTGGTTACTCACTTTACAAACACGATGAATGGCTACACAGTTCTTCTGGCCCGGGGCAAGGGTCTGTCCTGTTGAGCTTCGTTTCTGACCTCTTTTAGAGAGTGGTCTTAATTCTGCACTGTTAGAAGCAGGCTATCATTTCAAATTCAGTACTCATGCATCCAATCATTATAAAGCCAGTGCTCAGTGCTCAAGCATACAGGAGTAATCAAGTGTCATCATACCAGGATATACTGTGTGCATTCAATCATTATAAAGTCAGTGCTCAGTGCTCAAGCATACAGGAGTTATCAAGTGTCATCATACCAGGATATACTGTGTGCATTCAAGTGTATCCCACAGCAAGCACACAATTGCATGACTGTCCTTGCAGCAACAGCTGCATCTGGATGATCTGCAACCTGCAGAGAGTGAGGTGGATTTTGAATACACTTGCTTGACTTTTAAGTGCACTTCTTAGCAGTCTTTGTTTGAAACGTACTTTCAGTGCAGCAGCCCCCAGGTGACCAGAAAGAGGTAAATTAAGCCTGGACATAAGCTCTGAAGCCTCCATAAGGAATGAAAACTTTGCATGCTGAGGTAGCGTTACGGCCACTTTCTTTGTCGTTTGCCTGAGAGCTGATGGCATTTTAAACAAGCATATGCTTTTGGGTCTTCTAACGTGCTTTGCGTATCGTTACTGTCTTAGCTACTTTCTTCAGTAGCTAAAACAAGTAGATATAATTGAACTTGATGATTATATGACAATGTCAGCAGCTTGAATGAAAGGTGACGACTTTCATTCTTAACCCTGATAAAATTTACAAATGGATGAACTAGAAGATGAGATATCAGAGAGTGACGATGAGGATGTGAACAGAGATGATTATGATTTGCGAATGTTTGGAATTTCAAGAGCTCTGCCTGTTCCCGAAGGTCTCCCAGATTTAAGCTCAGGTTTGATTCCAACGTTTTCCAAGCTCTATGATTTCTGGCGTTTTATGATTTATTCATGGTTCCTCTTCCACAAAATTATTTTGAGCAGGGCCACCTGACACTGCAGAGGCTTATCTGCAGTGGGTGCGATATGAAGCTATGAACTGCCCTCAAGTCATGCGGGTGGACATTACTGCTGAGAAGTTGACGAGTATATCTTCTAATTAGATGGCATGCTAATTTTGCTAATAATTCTAATGCTGTAAAATGTCAATGTCTGTAGGAAATGAAGAATCCAAATCTAATGACAACGTTCATGGCCATTCACAATCCAGCTCACTACCAGACTGTCCTGCCTGGGCTGCACCTAGCGTAACGCAAGTACATTTTTTGCCTCAACCTGCAATATAACTAAGGAAGCTAGTACAGATCTGTATGCTAGTATTTGTGTGAGAATTGGGTTTGACTTCAGTAGTCAAGGGAGGTTATATTTCTGCTGCAGATGGGTTAGAGAATTTCTGCTGGACTTTAAGCTCTTCAGGCAACAACTTTTGAGGCTTGCAGAGGAACATCAACAAGGTAATGGTTAATTTTGGAGTACAAACTGACAAAAGTGATCTTAAAAGGCTTACAATACTGCTCTTTTATTTTATTAAGTAGAGACCATAAATGCAACTCAATGCTAATAACTTCGCATCAAAATGTCATTTATTTGGCTGTTCATGTTCATATGATTTTTAAATTCAAAAAAACAGAATATTTTGTGTCTCTTCTCATGAAGAGTTGAGTCACGTCAACGTACCAGCATCCAGGGACATGCAGCACTGGGGATTGATCTGCTTTGGCCCAAGTGGTGATCGACCAGACGATTCAAATGCAGCCAGTAGGCAGCAGGAAACTTCAACCAGCACCTGTAGACTTTCTGACAATTTAAACGATGAAGGCGGATCAGGTGGTGGTGAAGTTGTCAATGCCTCTTTTGCAGAGGGTTTTCTTAGTAGTGAGCATGGAGGGGCTCTGGCACAACCATGTCCAAACATATCAGAGAGAATATCAGGGCCTCTACTGAAGACTGTATTGGCGATGGATCAGGTGAGGAGCAAGTATGGATCAGGTATGGATCAGGTATGGGTTCAATAACAGTTGATAAGAAAGACGTAGCATGAGGAAGGCCCAACATTTTTTTTGTCATCTGGAAAGGCCCAGCATGGATCATGGTCACCTGGAAAGGCCCAGCATGGATCATGGTCATCTGGAATGTCAGTGTGATCCTGCAGTTGAAGGCATGATGACCTCCAGGACCTTCTGTTTCTGTAAGACAGCATTGCCAGCCTCTCCCTCAACTACTCAGTCACCGTGGTGCTATCAAGCATTGCGATGCTGACAGCGCTCTGCCAAGGCTCCTGTACATGCTCATGCATCCATTACCTGTCTCTTGCCAAGGCTCCTGTACATGCTCCTGCATCCATTAGCCTGTCTCCTTCTTCCCCGCAAGCAGTCCTATGAACTTCAATTTCCAATCAACTTCATCTTCTCATTTGCTCTCATATGCCTCCAGGTGCGGGTGGTGTCCTTACTGACGTGGTTGATTCAAGAGTTTCAAGAGCTGCAGTACATCAGCTATACCCGCTCACAGTGGTTGTTTTCTCTGGCAGCTGTTCTAGAGAAGCCCATTCACTGCGATACAGGAGCAGCTTTCAGGTCGGTGGGAATTGTCCATAGGGAGCAGAAGGCTTGACGTGGCAATTCAACATTTGATAAACTACGTTAACATTTGAAGGCCACAGACCATTAGCCACAGCTGTACTTTGTCATTTCAATATTGGGCGCTAGCTCTCCTGAAAGCTTGATTTGATCTGGATGTCACAAATCGTGCACTCTGACAGTGTTTCAAAATCATTAATGGATTTGTTTTGCAGGGCACTGTTGAGGAAGTGCTGTGCTCTTCGTGTGAAGGCAGCAAATAAAAGCGATCCCCAACTTCCAATTTTGAATACATTAATTGCTGTTGCTGGTGAGAAATGACCATGCCATGTTAAGAAGAGCAAGTCATTTACAGGCATGTCCTTGACTCCTGACTTTCTTTTTTATTACTTGCCTTGGATTACTTGATTATTTGATCAGCTCGATTTAATTGCAAAGTACATTTTCATGATATTGCTTGGCCATGACATTGTCTACAACAATGTCATAAGCAGGTGGGTACTTTGGACAAGACGAGGTTTTGTCAAAAGTAGTGGCTTCTGAAGATCTCATGTGATGCTGCATGCTGAGCTGTTGCCTCCTTTCACATGTTCGAGCTATTTTTCTCTCAACCTAGCAGTATGGCACTGTAGTTGGTTGAAATGCTACAAGTACAAGCTTAAATTCACACAAATGTCTTTTTATATCATAATGAACTGCTTCAATTTTTCTATCAACCTAGCAATACGGCACTGTAGTTTGTTGAAATGCTACAAGCACAAGCTTAAATTCACACAAATGTCTTTTTATATCATAATGAACTGCTTCAATTTAAGCATTTCGCAGTTAGGGGGGTGATTATATATGTAGAATGATTTAAGAAAGCTGTAATCTTCTACTTGGTTTTGAGCACATACTGCCTAAGAAAGAGCAATGAGTATATGTAATCTCTCCAACCATTTTCTGAGGGTTCATTATTACTTAAAAAAAAGGTCAGTTTTAATGATTAAGACCATCCTCCAGCTCCTATGTTTTCCACAAGCGACACCACTGACCCGTACATCCCTATCCCACTGAATACAAATGACAAAGGTATCAAGCTCCACATCACTATTCGCTCCACCCACCCTAGCTCTTCCCCAATCAAAGACAGTGTGAACCAGGCCGGTAATGCAAATGTAGAGATTAAGAAAGTTGCACTAGTCACTAAACTAACAAGCGAGGAAAAGTGTGGCACAGAGGTGGAGATTAGGTATGAATATGTCACCACAAACACTGAGGTCAGTAGCCACTTAAGAGCGCCGTGGTCTGCAGAGCTGCGGATGTGTGACTTCCCACTTCCTCCTCTTGATGAAAGTGTGAGCAAGTTGTGTGTCCATACATTGAGGTTGATCATGTACTGACTGGTCACCTGCACCAAAACCAGGCCTGCAGCGAAGCGGATGCGCGGTGAGTGACCAAGGCTGAAGATGACAATGCCGCTGAGGCTGCAGCCACGGCTCCAGTACCCAATGATGCCCATGGTGGCATACAGCACACTCATCAGAGCAGTACACACATTGACAGCAAAGGGGAACTGAGATGGCCTGCAAGTGGAGACGGTGAAGATATCCCTTCAGATGATTAAATCGGATTATCAAATATTGTCAAAGCAGAAAGCGTAGTTCCTTCGGATGTCAGTTGAAACACTATCAAACAAGAGATACAACATGTTTTCTAATAGTTTTATCATTGCATATAAAAGAGGTTGTTATAAACAACAAGAACTCACTTCTTCATGCTGCTCATGATTTCAACAAAAGCAAACTGCCCTCCAAACGCGTAGATCATGTTCATCACCGCCACAGAGGCTGGAGCTAAGGTGTCAAAACTGACAGCCTGATTGGTGTGATGAGCATCGGGGTCAGGGTCCATGACCAATTCATACAGCACAATGCCAATAGTGATGAGCTGGGCAGTGGTGCCTGTCATGAACACCCAGCTCAGCTCTGGCAGGGAGTGTATCTGAGTGCATAAGATGAAGGAGACAATAAAGTTCTGATACAGAGAGAGCGCTGAAATAGATGAAAAGTACAAAAAATGATAAATGCTAGCTATGTAACACTGCCATGACAGAGCGTCAAGTCAAACAAGATTCAAAAACGCGTCTTCACGTTTGAGGAGGACGCGGCATGAAATGGCTTACTAAGTACTATGAAACCTGACCTGGGCAAAAATGCATGCCACCACCCAAACTGCTGCACCACACTTCCATAGAGGGGGAGCACTCTCCTCGGGGAAAGTGTGGCGTAGCGCCTGTGTGGCAGCTAGATGGATGATGACACATTGCGTTGCATCCAGGCTGTATATGACCATGTACACAATGTTACGACCAAGATGACCAGCCGCCTTGAAACCAATGTCCCCAAACAACACTGCAAGCACAAAGAAAATCTCTGGTGATAGAAGTTGGGCTGTCTTATCAGTCATGATGTGCAAGGTGCTGCATACCTACTGTAGATGAATATGGTTTCTTAAGGTTAGATCATTCTTCTGCTATTGGCACTCTTGTATTGCCACATATAAAGCACAGCTATAATGCTTTCTAGCCTGTTACCTGCTCCTGGGGTTGCTCTGTACAGCCGAGAAAACAAGAAGCCTGAGTACGCTGCCAGAGCTGCTAATACTACAAAACATCCTGAGGTGACATGATAAGCAGAAACGTGGCAATTGTTGATGTTAAGATTAAAATGTAATAAAGCACTAGGTCACCTGCACTTGTATACCACCCCAAACTTGCAAAATCAGCTGGGAACAGCCAAAGGCCTAATCCCAGTTGGAGAGCGAGAAGGGCGGACGTCGTCTGCAAGAACTGTGACTGTAATAAAAGTTCCATTAGTTTCAGGTTACGTAATTTTTACCTGGATCCAATGAGCCCCCGTGCCATCCACCATCCCTTCAACAAGGAGAGGGACATCAAGGTCTGGGCGACTTTCCATAGTATTTAATCAAATGATATGTATGGCCATTTACGGCAACTATTGGATTTTTGAGCACCTTCCTTCAATTACCATCTCAGACTACCTACTCTATTACACACATTCAAAGGTTTATAAGTTATAACATGTGCAGAAAGATATAAAGAGTCAGAAACAGAGAGCGTTGTTAATCAAGCGAAAACGTGCTCTTTGTCGACGTCGACGTACAGCAGAAGTATGAACGAGGAAATTCGTAATTTCGATTTTTTCCCTCAACAGGAACACTTACAGGCGATAGCTCGTTAAGATGGTGGACTGAATGAAAACATTCTGCCGAAGATGACATCAGATCGTTGTTTTGCGTCTTGCCCAATTTGCCTGGATGTTTCTGATGGTGATAACTGGTCTTCGCTAGAATGTGGGCATGTGTTTCATTCAGCATGCATTCACCAGGCGTTGGAAAATTCGAAGCAGTGTCCCATGTGCAGGGTGAGGCTCATGCGCCAAACTTATCTTCCTGAACGCCAGCTTCTCTTGCAACTCAGTAAAAACTCATGCACAAATGCTTGTCTTTTGCAGAAAAAATGTTGCAGGAAAAATATGAGGACTGTGTTTCTGTCTAAAGAACAAGAGGATGAGACAAATAAGGCCGAGACTGAAGATTCTGATGGGCTCATGAAGGACAATTTGGCTTGCTTAAAAGCCAAGGTAATGGGTTCATGTGCCTAAACCCTAAAGCCTTGTGTTCATTCGCTTAAACGCTTAAGCCTTGTATTCATGTGCCTAAACCCTAAAACCTTAGCAACCTGGTAATATGGATATTCCGCCTTGCATTATTCAGGCACTTGCACTTTTGGAGCAAAAAAATGAGCTTCAAAAGCTCAACAGTGCTCTGCAAGAGGAGTCGCTAAAGAATTCTGCAGGAATCAAGGAGTGTAAGGGAGAGCTAGCAGAGGAAAAGCGGAAGAGCAGGAGACGGTGAGTGGTGGATTGTACTTGCATGCCTGTCAAAGAGGATATTTGAGCATCTATGTGCTCAAGCCCTAAAACGGATCAAGCTAGTGATCAGCTGGCTCATATCGTTATATTTGTAGAATAAATGATCTGGAGGATAAGTTGGCGCGACTCACAAAGGAGAAGGGGGCTGAGCTTGAACAGCTGCAGAGACACTTTGCTATGGCTGCAGACAAAGCCGTAAGTTGTTAATTTAATGATGTCTGAGATTCGAATGATAGAAGGCAGTTCAGTTGCTGGAAAGACTTGACATGAGTGGGGCCTGGCTCCATAGACCTTGACATTGATTTCTGTTCCAGCAAGGCTCAGACAGTGGATAATTGAGCCTCTGCTCTTGTTTCCTTTGAATACTCCTCAGCGCACCCTGGAGCATGACAATGCTCACTTGCAGCATCGAGTGGAGAGCCTGCAAGCTCGTGTAAGGTTGAACAACACCGACCTGCATCACCTGGATGTGGATGCTGTGGACTTCCTAGGACGATTCAGCAGTAGCGAGGTAAGCTGAGTCAGCATCAGCAGTAGCAAGAGTAACTCAACAAGCATCAGCAGTAGCAAGAATAGCTCAACCAGCATCAGCAGTAGCGAGGTATTTCACTCTATCGGGAGCAACAGTCAGTCCGTGTGAACTCAGTCAGCTTCAACTGCCTGTCCTTATCTACATTGGCTTGATATGCATTAATGCATGTATTCAGTAAAAGTGAGCATTCTTAGTGTCAGTGCACTTGCTGTGGGATCAATTGATTTATATGCAGATCGAGCAGAGTAAATGGTGCCAGGTGCTTATATCACATTAAAATACCAAATTGTAGTCAATTAAGTTCCAATTATTGTTTCTGACTCTTTCCCTCCTTGCGCAGGAGTGCTTGAAGGATGCCCTACTAAAGACCTATATTGAGTACAAGCAAGTTAGGGACAGGCTGAGTCAAGTAGAGAGGGCTGTAACTGAAAGAGAAGCAACTTTCAAGATTGAAACTGCTCAAGCTGCCAGAGAGTTTAAAGTCCAGCTGGAGGCCTCAGCAGAACTGTGCAAACGAAAGCAATTAATGCTGAATAAGCTAGAAGTAAGCTGACCTAATATTTGCATGTCTCAGCTGAAATGTCATTCAGAAATTAAGGCTAAAGAAGAAATTGTAGTAGTGATCTGAATTCTGAATTGCATCCAAAAGGCTATTCAACATCATGCATCATGCTTTGCATTGCATCCAAAAGGTTATTCAACACCTGTCACTGTCTCTTGAGGGACATGAGCATTAATCATTACCAGAATGCACTTGAATGCAGGCTACATTCCTCTCTAGGCAGGCTACATGCAACATGAATCTACAGGAAACTGGTCATGATGGCTGGCCTCCTTCCCCTCCTCATGAGTTGCCACCTAGTTCCCCTCCTCGTCATGTAAGCAAAATGATGTCCAGAGAGGCGGTGAAAGAATTCAGAAAAGAGGGTGTTCGCAGTACAGCACTCCAGCTCAGCCTGGAAGCAGAAGGCTCTGTAGTTGAACCCAGAGTGAGTGAGTGGGCGCTGGCTGGCGATCAGGCTTCAGGTCTTGGTGTAAAGTCACAGATGAGGGCTGCGTCGATGCCCTCTTTCATGGGCAAGGTATGTTTACTTCATAGCTCCTTGATAGGCTATCAGATTATTTGTGTTGGTGAATGAGTCTTGACGCAGCAAACTTCTCACTTGGATGAGTTAATGTTGCTGTGACAAAGTTTAAAAGATAATCCTGACTCTGCATGGATCACTAATAAGATCTTGGCACAGCTAGCACAGCATGAGTTCGTTATTTCTGACCGAAACTCTGTGTGAACGTATTCTGCTAGGTACCGATTTCAAAGCAGCCTGCTGTTATGGAGACCTTTCAACCATTGATCCGAGAGGGCCCAGATGGGCGAGGAGGCGTTGCCAGGACCCTCTCCTCCTTCAGCGCCTTCAGTTCATCAAAGCAGCAGGTATCTTACTACACGCATTTTAGAGCAAGTGGTCATGAGTCACTATCTGCTCCATTGTTTCAAGATCCAGATCAAAGCGCTGTGATCTGAGCACCTCCAGATTTCTTACCACTTAGCAAGACTGACTTCCTGTGAAGTGATGATATCAATACCATCTTCAGACCCCACATGTACCTAGTAGGGTAGCAAACTATATGGAGCAGACTTATATTCTTTGCCTGATGTGCAGAATCTCGCCCACAGCCATTTCCCTGGAGCATCATCTGGGCGTAAACGACCAGCCTCGGACTTCCAGCAGAGTGGTGGTCAACAGCGCATAGACAATCTCTTTGTCAAGTATTGATTGTATTTATAGCTTCCTTTTAATACTTAGAAACAAGCTCTGTATTTTACACCTTCAAACCTTATTAAGCCCTCATCCGGCCATCAGTAATTACATAAAGAAATTCAAGTACTTTCCTGCAATTCCCTTACCCTCCCTCTCAAAGTAAACTAGCTCCTCTCCCTCCTTTTTAAAGAGAGGAGGTTCATAGTTACGAATCTATATTGCTCTCTACTATTTGAAAATAGTCTATATAATTGCTATACTCCTAGCACCACAAGCTCATTGTATAACTCCATATGGGACGTCATAACTGAAGTAAAGCTTTAGTAGACTGGGTTGTAACCCTCAGTAGGTGTGTCATTGCTGGCTTCTACATATAAAACCATCAAAATGCACGTGAAGGCGAGAAAACGGTTTTAGGAGCTATTCATTCTTATTTAATCTCTGGAATGTTTTCCTCAGGCCTCCAACCCGCACAAAAGTATCCTTATGGATGACTACTGCTCCAGCCACCTCCCTCCCCTGATTGAACGTCATTGATGAGTGCTGAGATGGAGCTGTACAACCCCACACCACTGAACACCACTACCATCGGGATGAGGGAGCATAATAGCATCCGCTCCACAACGCTGAGGGAGCCACCCAGAAGCCTCAGGGAGAACCAAGCAGGTAGGCCATAGGCACTCAATAGGTAAGTGCTAGAGGTCACCAGACCCACAAGGGTACTGAAGTATGGTATTGAGGTTGAGATGAGGTAAGAATACAGCACTACAAAGAGGGAGGTCCTCGCCCACTTCCAGGGGCAGTGGTCGGTGGAGCAGTGGATGTCTAGGGCTCGTGCCTCACTTGTACTGCGGGCCAGAAGTGTGAGCAGGTTGTGTGTCCACACATTGAGATTGACCAGGTACTGGCTAGTAGCTTGAACCAAGATAAGAGCAGCAGCCACACGGACCTGACAAGGTTTAAGGTTTCAGGTTGTAGGGTCAGGTGCATTATATTAAAGTTTTACAGCTTTCAACCTATTTTCAGTAGTTCAAAAGGCAAAGTTAACTAGTGGTACATACATGGGGTGAGTCCCCTAGGCTGAAAATGACAATCCCATCAATTTCATCTCCGCGGCTCCAGTACCCGATTACTCCTACAGTCCCGTACAGCAGTCCCATGAGCGTTGTACACAAGGTGACAGCTCTGGGGAACTCAGATGGTCTGTGAGAGGGAACAATGGCATGTTCAGTTTAACTCTTGAGGAGCTGCAATGTATCAACGTTGCACAGCATGTTGGAGGAGATGAGAGCATATCATATCACAGTGTTGAAGAGAGTAGAATGAGGTGTCTGGGGATGTCCCAAGACTGTTGTTGTGGGATTAAGCATTCAAACCTACAGGGTTTGTCATCCCTGACTGCCAACATGTGATATCATTGTCACTCTCCTCACCGTTTCATGCTGCTCATTATCTCAATAAATGCAAACTGGCCTCCAAATGCAAAAATCATATTCATGACAGCCACCGATGCGGGTATGAGGTTGTCCCACGTCACGGCCTGAGGAGATCTCTTTGCCTCTGGATTTGGATCAATCACCAGCTCATACAACACAATGCCAATGGCAATCAACTGACTCCCAGTGCCAGTGCTGAACACCCAGCTTAGCTTAGCTAAGGATCGCACCTGAAGGTACAATGACCAGTTTGTCAAGGCTTGAGTGAAAACTGATTTGACTCAGCATTGGAGACTTTGAGCAATTAATGATACACCAGAGGTGCGCTCTCAGCTGGTAGCACCACTTTGCTGAATTAATGATACACCAGAGATGCGCTTTCAGCTGGTAGCACCACTTTGCTGAATTAATTATCATCTCACCTGCACAATAAGAGATGCAACAACCAGCACCACGAGTCCACACTGCCAGCATGGCGGCCTGGTCTCCTCTGGAAATACATGTCTTAGTGACTGCGCTGCTGCTAGGTGCAAGATGACACATCTGGTTGCATCTAAGCTGTAGATGATGATGTACACTATGCGTCTCCCAAAATGACCTGCTGCCTTGTACCCAATGTCACCGAACAAGACTGCACATACAAAACAGCTAACGTCATCAAGGATAGGTGACTTAGAATGGCAGGTTGAGCAAGAAGGCTTTAAGAGAAACAAAATATGGCACCTGCTCCAGGTGTGGTTGCATAAAGTCTTGAGAAAAGGAACCCGGAGTACACAGTGAGGGTAGCTAGCGTGATCATGCATCCTGCATAGAGTAGAAGGTTAAGTCCTTGAGCACTTTCCTGTACCCAGTTGCTGAATCATTCTACTAACCTAGGCCTGTCAACCATCCAAGCCGAGCGAAATCTGCAGGGAAAAGCCACAAACCCCATCCGAGTTGCAATGCTAGTAATGCTGATGTAGTCTGCAAAACTCACTTTATTACAATTAATTCTGAAATCTGTCATTTATCGAAATACCTGCAGCCAATGTGCCCCCTTCTCAAATAATTCTGGATTCTCGTGCTCGTACGCAATCAGGCCAGGAGGAACTTCCTGTGTGTATTCAAGATTTCTCTGACGCTCATGAGTGACATGCCCATTCACCGGTTCATTCGTTGTTGATGGCGTTATCAAAGGCTCGCTTAGAAACCTGGTATCATCGCATTTGATGGGAGGCATGGGGATGGAAAATAGGCCAACCGCCTAGAAAAGAGGATTTCCTTCAGGTAGCTACCTCCGCTTTCTTACTAGTTTGGTATCGGAGCGAAGAAAGATGCACTTCAACATTTCGAATGAAAAATTGCAGGTTAGATTGCATGCTCTTGAGTGTCAAGAACAATCTGAGAGCGAGTTAATCATCTATTGCATCAGAACTGCCTCAGTGTGCTTGCAAGCCTAACAAAAGAAATGGGCATCAGATACTGAAAGAAGCCTAACTACAGTGGAGTTCCACTGATAATCACCAGGCAGCATACACTATCTGTCCAAATTTCAAAACAAAACACAAACATCACCGTTAAGCCACTCATCCATCAACTGTAGTAGTAAGGTGCACCAGATCAAGCACATCTGTTATTTTCAGGCCTAAGCCTAAAAGCACAGCATTTATTTAATATTGAGGGTTTAATACGCCCAATCCCTTAATTATCTTCAAGCAACCAGCATTCAAAAAGACACCATGGTGCATGTCTAAATGAATGTAAAAAGTCACAATTACCATGTTGATGACGCTGTAATGCTCTGCCTACATAAATTTACATACTGCAAATCACAGCGCTATCCGTAACTTTGATTTGAAAGTATCCAGGATCAATATGCAGCATAAATAAGATTGAAGGCCTCAGGACAAGGCTGTATGACCATGCAAGCTCACTTGGGAATACAAGAATCACACAGCAAAGGCGCAGGACTAGTGGGACAGTGGCAAGCCACACTCAGTGAATCATCTACTGTCCATGCAGTGCATCTACTGTCCATAAATAACAACTGTAACCATATCATAACACCAACTTAGGTAGCAATGCTGGCGCTGGGTGGTCATCAAAGGAGACAGTTGGACAACCTGATACTGTGGTACGGTACTTCGGAAGTGCCTGTGCAGTATAAGTGATCGCTCCCTTCAGGTTAAAGGCAGTGCATCACCAAGGCACACATGCACAGCCGGTACATCTACAAGAGGGATAGGACCTTCTACCTCAGTAATCGCCTGCCTAATGCAGCGTTACGGAAACATGCAGTGAACATGAATTTCATCAATCATGTGAAGCTTTCTACTGTTCGTCTAAGACCTCTGCATGCACCCTCACCTGAAGGCATGGCACAGATGACTCAAAGCCAGAATTTGCACCGAGGTTGGATCTCCTAGATCCTTCTGTCGACATAAGTGCATTATGGCTGCCACCATTTAGAGGCCCACAGGAGAAACCTGGTGAGGAGGTACGCTGATACAGGCTGGTTGAAGCAAAGCTGTTTCTGTGCATGGCTTCTCCGCTGTGCATGAAACCTGCCTTGACCTGGCCTGTGGACATAGATGGGAAGGACATACCCTGGCTGGCAGGTCTTGCCATGACTCCAGATGCTGAGGTTGTGCGTGTTGACTGATGAGCAGGGTGCCATGAGTGAGACCCTGAAGAGGAGATCAGATCCTCTGACCTGCTGTCACCATGCTTCATGGGTGCAGCATGGCACTTGCAGCTTCCAAATGTAATCCCAGAGCTAAATGTAGAGGAGGACAGTCGAGTCCGGTCCTCTGCTCGGCTGATGCTTGTTCGGGGCAGGCAGGGCATATCGTCTTGAGGGCTTTCAGTTGCTGAGTCATCTTGAAGATCTAATGTTCCAGGTCTCATGCCCAGCCTGTAGGCCTCCATGCTCAGCCTTTGAGAGTTGAATTTTGACCTTTCTTCAATCAGCCTTGACCTCAGGTCTGCCAGAGAGGACACAGTACATCCAGCTGAGACTTGAACTTGCATTTTAGGAGGGGTCTCAGCCATGGCAGACACACCATTCTGACTCAGCTTCCGCCGGCACTCCTTAGCTTTATCTGCAGTGTGCTTAGCCAGACTGATGTTGCGTATCTGTCCGCGCGACGTTGCCACTAGCTGTATAAAATGAATGATGTGTGTTAATGAAGGAAGGCGCTGAATATCATAGAAACCAGTAGTGGTGATTTGTAGTCCAGAGGCAACAGACTAAACAGACTATAATGCTACACTGCAGCAAGAACGGCTTTAAGTACCAAGTGCATGTCACCAGCATAAATTATGTACAATATAAACTCTGCAAGTGCTCCTTCAATTATAAATTATAAATTTAAAAATGCATGCAACCTTTGCCCACCCTGCCTAGTGCAATCTGATAGTCTTTGATCATGGTGTCTGTAGTCAGAGTGGCCCCATACTTCACTCGCAAACCCTCCCTGCAGGAATGTGCAATTGAAGCTTGATAGTCACCTTGTTCAATTCGAAGCTTCCATGATTTTAAAGCTATAAATTTATTTAGACTCAAATCGCGATGGCCGCCTGGGACATAAAATAAGAAGGGGCATTGTGTTATTAAACAATCTAGTTAGCTTGATAGAAGATTGTACCAGACCTCATGGCTAGCCTGTTGGCTATGGATGGCATGCCCGCCTTCTTGGCAGCCTCTGCTGGCTTGGCTATGATTCCCTTCAATTGCACCACAGACTCTGTGAGGAAGTCCATTTGGAGCTGTCTTCGAGGCATACAGTATTGCAAGATATTGATCATCAGCTGCATGTGCTCCACCAGCAGCTGCACAGAAGGTAGGTAGGTGTAATGAATGTTTTTCAAATTGCAATGTGGAGTCTGATTGGGAGGTGAACCTGTGCATGTGACAACGTCAGAGGAGAAAACAATATCATTCTTACGTCTTGTAGAAGTTCATCTTAGAGCAAAAGGATAATGCCTGTGACTTGTCAGCACGAATCTTCGTAGGGGATTATTGCACGAACCTCACCTCCACATATTCTGGTTGAGACTTGACGCTCGAAGGAGGCCTGATTTTTGATGCTTGCATGTCTAACAAATCGCCGTTGCATACCAAAAGGTCGTACCTGAGGGCACAATTTAAATCAGTTTAAAAATGGCATGACTAGGGCCCATTATCAAGGATACAAGCGTTAGATGACAACAAATGACCACCACAGACACACTTATCCTGATCAAATATAGGTCTGAAAGTCTTCCTAGGAGTCGAGAAGCACCAACTAAGGACCAAGAGGAAGCCAATTTAGTACTACTTGTAGTTCATAAAAAGCATTGTGTGCTGCAATGTACTCCTTACATGATGTTACATGCCTCCTTACATGCCTCCTTACATGATGTTACATGCCTCCTTGAAATCCCTCACAAAAGTTTTCTCTGCCACTCCCTGCAATCCCTTGACCACATCTCGCTTGAAAGTGAAGAGAGACAGCTGTCGGGAGGGGCTCCATTGCTGCTGCTGCATGCACTCAATGCTACTCCTGAATCAAAATTGCAATGCGCGTCCCCGAAATGGGAGATCTGTTAAAAAATCTTTCATACATACGGGTTATTTTTAACCAAAGTACCAAAAAGCATGGGCTCACCTAAAGCATTCAGCATGGTCTTCCAATCCAGTACTCCTCACGAACACCTCCATTTTCCCCAAGTTACTCATGAGAGCCCCGGCTATCATCTCTACACCCTCGTCATCAAGACTCCGCCACCAGGTTTCAAAATCTTCCAAACTGACTATGTCCTTCTCCTCCCCAATTGGGCAATAACAATGCTCCTGAATGCCCGGCAAGCTTCTCCTTCACCCCAACCTAGG
>BEGY01000013.1:635801-686192 GCA_002335675.1 Chlamydomonas eustigma
CTGCAGTCCTTTCTTTTCATCATCAGTGATATAGCCCTGTTGTCCAGGCCCCGCCAGGTTTCAAAATGAGACCCATAATGGAATGCAGAGATTAAAAAAGTTCGAAGAAAGTTTGACAAGCTCTGCAACCATATGCAGTCAGGTAAACAATATTAGAATGCAGTGCTCTTGTGAGTGATGTACTTGATGTACTTATTTACAAAGGAACATCTACAATCATGCTACAAGACTATGTTTTGTCTTTTTATTTAGATCCCCTTACCTGAAAGACCACACGGAGCTGAGACAGCATCACTTCATCGTCCCTCAGCTCAGGAATAGAGGATAGAAGTAGCTGGAGGCGTGAATCTTCCCCTTCCTTCTCAGGCATGGCATTAATCAAATATTACTTTACTACTACTACTATTACTACCGTAAGTAGTAATGCTGTCAGTAGTACTGTCATAAGCTCTTGTAAGGATTAAATATTTTTAATACTGAAGTAGATGCCTATCACATGCAGGCAGAGGAGTTAGGAGTATTGTGGACTGTAATTGAGGTTCGTAGGATATTGAGTTTCAACAAAAGCATTGGAAACAAGAATACCTGTAAAAGTAAGGCAGCCAAGGTGCTCAAGCCCCAATGACCACTTTTCCACCTCAGCTTCTTGAACAAAGACTGCTGGAGGGCTGCACTGGTGAGCTGATTAGAGCGCTTTAAGCCGCAGGTTCGCCTCATCTTCAAACATCATTTTCAAGCAAGCTTCAATCTTAAATCAAAGGCCCCCAAGTCATGCATCAAAGAGAGGCAGGTAGATAGAGCACAGCAGTCATTCCACTGATGAGAGGTTGCTTACAGCTATATTTCTTGAGTATTATCTGAGCCTCATTCAGATGCAGATGGTTGAAGTTCTCAATGATGGTACAGAGGATTCTCACTTCTCCATAAATTAGAACCTGGTGCTGTGAGGACCTTGCCTCCGCCTCTTTGAAATCAATTTTACACAGCAGGCGATCGATGTTCTTCATCTCCTCAATTGTAGGTGTGCCTGAAGAGAGATTGTGAAACCTGATTTATTTATTGTCTATAGGATGAATTAATATTTTGAATTAAAATTTACATAGGCTCCTGGCTCTTGTGCATTGTGAGATTCCTTCACACAATTCAGGTGTGAGGTTAGGCTGGTAGCTGTAAGTGCTACATACATGGTGTATGACTTATGAGTTGCTGAAAGTATAGCTGGTACCTGAATATGCTATGTGAACTGCATATAATCCTTTCTGATGTGCTGCCAGAAATGCTTCAAACAGACACCATGACCTGGTAATACTGGTAAGCGAGGACGTTGTGGTCCCATCCACCACAAAGATAAGGCCTGAGCAAGAGTAGGGCCAGAAAAGGAGCCCCACACTCAGTTGAATGTTTATTACAACCTAAATGATTTCAAGTGTGCGAGCAACTAAGCGCAGGTAATGTGAGGGCATGATATTTAATGCACTGCTCAGCACTGTTCCCTGCAGTATCCCACCTCCACTACATGTTTCCATGGTTCTGGTGGTCGCGGAGATGCAGGTCTCAGCCTTTGGAGCTTGGAACAGATTATTACAAAAAATGTCTACAAGCATAACATAATTATGCACAAGACAGTCAGAGAGGCAGCATTCAAGTTAGCTCTTATTATGCACAAGACAGTCAGAGAGGCAGCATTCAAGTAAGCTCTTATTATGACGCACAAGACAGTCAGAGAGGCAGTATTCAAGTTAGCTCTTATTCATGAAAAAAGCAGACTTCTAGTTATAATGTAAATAGCTGTGTCAGAACCTTGCGCATGATTCAAATTGCAATACAAAATCTTTGAGTATGCAGCAGGTGTCCCTATCTCCAGTTCTTAGCAAGTAGCCGGGCTACCTATCCAAACGTAGATGTCTTGGCACTGGCTAGTCACAGAGGCTGCTGAGATCTCTTGATTTTTGCCTCTGGGTGCAACCAATAGCTGCTGTGTCAATAGTGTCAAAGCATCAACAAGGTCTTCAAAGCTGCCTTTCCAGGCATGGGATACATACCACTGCGGCTGGCCTCTTTGATGCTTTGGGACCAAATCTAGTAATCTGATCAAAATTAGTATTATCAGCCAAGCCCATTATGGGATCTTACAAATCGAGTTGAAATTATATGATTAGGCATTAGATTATCGGACACTCTAAATGTAAAATGAGTCATGAAACTATCTGGATAGGCACTACTTTATTGGACAGTCAAAGAGTAAGATGAGTCATGAAACTATCTGGATAGGCACTACTTTATTGGACAGTCAAAGTGTAAGATGAGTCATGAAAGTACCCTTTAATTCCCTGCGGCAAATCCCTTGATATTATTGATTTATATCAATTAGCTCAATGATCCTCACCTGATCTTCCCCACAAACTTCTGTAAGGCTGGCAAGACAATGTTGCCCATATAAGTGGACGTAGAGCTGCGATCCGATAAAGCCCCCTGCTCCTCATGTTCTAGCAACGTCTTAGATAATTGATAAATCAGAGCTAAGGAGACACCCTTCTGTTCTGCTGAAGTATCCTCTCTTGCCTGGTTTTGGGCTGGAGCACCAGATGCAACTGCAGCAGCAGCTGTTGCTGCAGAGGTATAAGGTGCATGTAACAGTAGCCCTAGGCTCTGGACATTGCGCAGCCATTTAGTAGGATTAAGTCGAATCTCAGAGCCGTTCGTGTTCTCACGCATGTTGGCTCCACTTTATTTTTTCTCAACCTTACTTAGAAAAATAAAAAATCGCGTGAGCTCAAGCGTCGTGCACAATATTTCATCACAAATCTCCTGTAAGGCTCGGAGAAGAAAACAAGCTCCAACAACCAACTGATATTTTTTGAAATCATCAGTTAGATACCGATGTGTCCGTACACAAAAAAGAGAATCGCCGATTTTTTTTATAATGCGGGTCAAATAATCAATAATCAATTATCACTTTTCGAACTGTTTGTAACTCTGCTGTTCACGCTCCAGTAGGGAGACAGAAACCTTGGCTTCATGACATCGAGGAAGTGCTGCCTCCATCCTCTTACAAATGCTTCTAATTGTACAATGTTCATATTCTCTACAATCAAAGCTGCAATTGACCTCCTGTTACATGCAGAAGATATGTTAAGTCCGATGAATGATGATTCAGAATTACTGATAACTCATTGTGCTGTGGAGTGTCACCTCACAGTCAGATTATGCATTTTGATGTGTGACACGTCGTGGTGCTTATCACTCATCAGGTAAAATAACATTCCACCTATTACTCATGATCACACACACACACACACCAGACCCACCATTCATGATTAAGCCTCTTAGGTTCTAACTGAGCTGCCTGAGCTAGAAGATCTGTAGTCACAGAAGAGGCCCCATAATGAGCCATTATAATGCCTGCTAGCTGAGCTTTACGGTTAGGTGGAATCTCTGCTGCCTGTACATCATCTCAAAGAATGTCAAATCTTTACTCAGCAGTTTGAATGCACATCTCATGCTCATGCTTCTCCTTTTTTTCATGAGTCAGCCAGCGCCACACATTCAGTATTTGTTTGCCTTGATATGAATTTGTGTGAGAGGGTATCAAGGTACACAAACAATCTTGCCTTTACCTTCGTAGCCATGAGCGCACGAGCAGCACACTTGACAGAAACTGCCTGGAAGTCTAGATCAAATTTGTCATTCTGCTGCCGAGGGGGTGCGCTGCATTGCTGCCCAAGGGCTTCCATGCGAGCTTGATCAGCCTTGTTGCACACCTTAGTTATGACATGAACATGACACTCAATCGTTGTGCAGTTTACAAGTACGTGCTGACTGCCTGATTGATCAGCATTACTTCACACCTAATCTTAAAAGATAGCATGCATAAAATTACAGGATATGCAAAGCTGCGAATATCGAATGAGAGGTACCTATGAAATATTACTGTGGTTCAACTATGATGAAATGGCACGCTCTCGTAATGACAAAGCATTGAGACCAACCTGTTTACAATCCTGACAAAGCAGTACAATATCATGGGATAAGTGGCTCTTCATATTCAGTGGGAAGTGTGACCGGTAACAGTGAGGGATGATGTTATGGCGGAGGTACTCCCCATACTTGCCACACACACAGCACTATGAAGAGTACAGCACAAGCTGACATCAAGAAGGTGTTGAGGGTCATACAAAATCGTGACATCCACAGCATCAACCATAAATGTAAGCAAGTATGAAATGCTGCATCTACTTTGAAGCAATGTGTTGCCCTCATGTATAAAAAGAAGATTTCATCACATTCGGCTGCTGTTAACATCATTGCTCACTCTGTTCTCCTTATCAGACTGGAAGGCCATGGAACAACATGCACGCAAGGGTAGAACACAGAGCGTAAATGTCCAAAAAATAGGCATTTTCGATAATAATAAAAAAAGTACAATCTTATGCGAACTAACAGGTGACAAACCAGCTTCATAACTCAAAGACTATTGATATACTATGTCATAGACATGAGCTTCAAATTAGTGTAATAGCCGTGGAATGTATCAGATGATTGCACTCACTCTGGAGCTGATATTCAAATCAGCGAACAAGTGTGCATCTCGAGCCTACCAGATAATACTCATCACCCGCATGGCCTCGCCCTCTGGGCTCAAATTTGAGTTGAGCTGTCATTGGACTGTCGCATATCAAGACAGCTAAACCTCTGTCCAGGTACCAGCTGAGTTTCTTGAGCCCACAGGTGCAGAGCACATTACCATCTGGTGCCTGTCAGGAGAAAAGCAGGAGCCATAAAAAGCCACTGATTTCAAAGCATATAAATGGACCCTTCCTTCCATCTCTGTAATGCTGACAATTCTTGGTTCCTGTTACAAACATTTCTAAAATTCACTTGCTATAATTCAAATGCGTTGAAAAGGGTGCATCCTTTCAGCTGTATGTTTCACTCACAAGCAATCGACAATTTTCGTAGAGCTCTGACTTCCTTGTTGGAATGCTATTGGGGTTGAGCTTTTTTGCCAAGGCTGGCATCTGACCATTTGCAGTTGAAGTCAACTGACAACCAGGTGACATGCTACCAGAGGGTAACCTTGTAGAGGTTGAGCCCTGTGGTAGATCTAAGAAGGCTTGGAAAACTCGGCTAAATTCAGAGGACGTGGTGTTTGCAACTCCTGTGTCCACAGATTGCATCTCCCCTGAAGCTTCAGGGGCTTGTGCCTCAATAACGGCAGGTTTGAGATTGACAACTTTGGAAGCAGGTTCGGAGTTAAGCTGTTTACTGACAGGAGGTATAGCCCTTGTTGAGTTAAGCTGTTTACTGACAGAAGGTATAGCCCTTGTTGAGTTAAGGTGTTTATTGACAGGAGGTATAGCCCTTGTTGAGGTCACCAATAAGGGAGTTTTGTGATGTAGGATACTAGAGGGAGATGCTGAGATGTGTGATGTGATGCATGGGGTGCTGGATGCTGACTCAGCTGTGGCGATTCTGTGCAGAGTCACCGCTATCTCCCTTGAGTACCACGAATCTCTTGCAGCATATTCCAACTGCTTCTGCACAGAATGAGTGCAGCATTGAAAGCGTCTCATGCTGCTTTAAATAAAAAGGGTACTGCTTTAAATAATAAGGGCACTGCACTGTAGAACATAATTCTTTCATATCTAGCATTACCTTTAGCTACTGGGATGGAACTCAGTATGTAAAGATAGTACCTGTGTTAGAACCAGGTCTTGCCACGAGCTGCACTGACAGCTCTTGTCCAAATGCACACCCAACATCTGTTGGACCAAGGCCTGAAGACTCCCCCCTGAGGCAAGGTACTGCGGAGCAAATTGAAGCAAGGGTGTCCGCAAGTCCAGCGCTCCCTGCCAATCAGTACTGAAAAACGTATGAGATTCCAAACACTGCTTACAAAATGTACGGCTCCATTGCTAGCTTTTTCTGACATACCAGGACGTTGAAAGACAAAGCTCTGAAATCAAAGTATCCACAAGCTGTCCCTAACTTCTTCACTCACCTTCACACTTATTCCAAAGTCACGCCTAAGCCGCCTAACATCTTCATAGATCCCCACACCAGCCTTGATTATTGTGGGGTCTTCAAGTATGGAGATAAGAGCAGGCGGTATGAAACCTCCCTGCTGCTGCTGCTGCTTTGAATCATTTTCATGCCTTACACCTTCCCCTTGGCTGCCATGGTTGTCTGTACAGACAGCACCTTCTCCTTGGCTGCTATGGTTGTCTGTACAGACAGCACCTTCCCCTTGGCTGCCATGGTTGTCTGTACAGACAGCACCTCCCCCTTGGCTGCCATGGCTGTCTGTACAGACAGCACCTTCCCCTTGGCTGCCATGGTTGTTTGCACAGATAGCACTGGGATTATTTACCCTCTGCTCCAATGTCCCACCTCTGTCCATAGACTCATTGCTGTCACTAGTGTGGAAGTGAGCAGACTGGGGAGAGATGAAGGGTTGAGGAGTTGGATCAAGAGAGAGATGCTGGTCATGATATTGACAGCCCAGGCAGCGGACTAATCCTGTTTCTTGAAGTGGTTCCGAGGCATCCTGTGGGCCTTCTGCAGGGTTACTACTCAGAGATGAAGGGATGCTGCTGAAGGAGTGAAGAGGCCGATGAATCACACAGAGTGTTGAACTGCAGATCTGGATGACGGAGATTCTACATAGTGAGAATATGACTATGATCAAGAATGTGAGCGTTCTATTTAGCTTTCCAGCTTCTCAGAAGATTGAAGATGTATATGCCTGCCTTTGCACATGGTTTATTGTTAGGTACATCTTGTTTAGACAGCGTCCCTTTTAAGATGTCTTAGTAACGCAAGAGCTAGCATCCGGAGACCCTTCTTTAAATCACCTCACCTGTTGTGTTTATTTGCAGCACTTTCTGGCTGCCACTCACAGTCCAGCCCCAATACCTGATCAGAGCACAGGTGTGGGAGAAGGCTGTCCAATCTCTCGATGCATGTTGGGGCATGCGAAGGTAGAGTATGAACTGGCAGGCGATACGAGGTCACGCCATGTCTTTCATGATTCCTGTAGACTCTAACAAAGATCTTGGTCCTTTTACTACGGTGAAATGCCCGCCTTAGTTGAAGCATAACAGAGACAGCCATGAGACCTAACAGGTACAACGGCTTGGAGCAGCCCACTCTAAATGTGTCAGCCAAGCCTGAGAAATTGCAAGAACTTCTGTAATGAATGCAAAGTATTCAGAATGAATGTGCAAAGAGTAACCTTTGGAAATGTGTTTTGTTAAGTGCGGGCACATCGTTTTACTTCTGGGAACAGTTTGTGGCAGGCTTTGCACTTCCCTCCTGTGCACAGTCTCAGAGCGCAGCTTTTGCACATTGTTGGACATCCACAAGGCCAGCAGGAGAACTCAATATGAGCTCCTTCTTTTTTGCAAATCAGACAGATTCCCTGAGCTGCCGGGAGTCCTGTTTCTTTTACCTTATCTGGGACTAATTCTATAGAATCTTGATTCTGAGACATAATTTGATAGAAAATCAAGTGATGTTACACGTAAAGAAAAATATATCAGTGTGGAAGGTGTGGACTACAAAGATTGCTGTACGAATCCGCGGTGCTCTTAATTCTTAGACTCTTTGTTCTGCACTTCTTTGATTGTACAACTCCTGAACACCAGGATTTTTTCTGTGAACAAGTGTGTCGAACATTTCGTAAATGGGTGTCGCAGATGAGAAAAAGGGCATCGACCAGACTTTGAAGGACCTAAAACTGACAAATGAGGTACTTGTTAGCATCAGAGGGGAATTGAAGGCCCTGTGGCTTTGTCCATGTACTTCAACACCACTTGCTCTTTGAACAGGAAGTTGATAAGTTTGCAAAAGCTTTTAAGGACCCTGAATTTATCAAACTATTTGAAGACTATGCTAAAGAAGTCTCAGATCCAAAGGTGAGGTTCATGAGTACTAAAATGAGTGCTGACTTTCCCTCACGTCTACAAGCATTTGGGTTATCATAGCATATATGCTTATATTAGGCATAAAATGTTTATCTCTACATGTATAAACAGGCGAAGGCTGAGACAGACATGTACCTACGTCAGCTGGAGATGGAAGGCCGAGTGGAGGAGGTATTTTCTAGGACAACTCAATGTTGAATATTAGCTACTAGTATGTGTATGTACATACTGACTCTTTTTTACGACTTACTTTGCAGCCTGATTTCCCGAACTGATCTTGCTGTGCTCCTATCGTGTGTATTTGCTTCACATTATAGCAGAGTGAAAGTTGTGCACCTGAAAGCCCTAGCTCAAATCTGAAGTATCCTGCACAAGAGACAGTAGCAAAGCCATTCGCATGAGTCTTGCATATTTTTAGCATGAAGTTGTTTAACATCTGCTGTCAGGTTTATGGGAAAGGGTCTCAGCTGATCCTTCCTGAGCCCTCTTACGTGATTAAAACATCAAATACCCTAGACAACATCAAGTGCTTCATTAACATCTGTGTCTGTGAGAAGGTAAGGGAAAGTGGACACAACTCTCGCTTATCTTGTACGACCTCTCGTTATATCTAGTAATAGCAGGTTTTGTAATCAGCAATAATTCGTCGCATACATCTCCACAAGCAATCCCTTCCACCACTTTGTAGGCCTCTGCGAATTACTCACCATGATTTGCTGCAATATCAATGCTGCTGCATCCTTATCCTCCATCAAAGAATGGTATGCTGGTGTTTGCACAAGATTCAGCACCTTGTCTGCTTGCCCTTGTGAATCTAGGTGGAAAAAGCCTCTCTCAAGTCTTCAGTCAATGAGAATGGACAGAAAGGCTCCCATTTTGACATGCCGCTTTGTTTAGGGCCTAAAAAATCAGGAGCTGATAAATCAGGAAAGCCATGCAGTTTATGGGACTTTGTTGTAAACCCTGAGACCTTGAAGATGGCAAATACTAACCCAGCTGTGAAGCAAACTATGATTGAGACAGTGAGTTAACATGAATAACATCTCATCGATCTCAATGAATACGCCCAATATCGCCATTGGGTGGTGGCGCATTCAATTGTAAGCCTTCTCCTTTCACAACTTGAGACGACTGAGCACAGCGCTGTAGGCGCCTGCTGAAATAGTGTCTCATCTCTGCAACTTGCAGGCAATGGAGCATATTGAGAAGCAACATAGCGATGTCAAGTTGAGCCGTGACTTCAAGCTACCTAAGCTCATCTATAAGGGGACTGAGGCATGTCCCACGTACGCTCTCGTATCTTGGTTTGCTTTGTTTGGGACATTTCATTTCAATCCAGAGCTTTTCCAGAACTCCTAAAGAGTTTTGACTCATCATAATGCTTGCATGATTATTTATTCATGTTTAAGATGTGTGTCTCAATCTCATGGTCTGCAGACCTCATGCGCTGGCCATGAGAGGAGAAGGTGGAGTGTCGGTCAATGGTCGAGTCAAACCCACTGGAGGTCAGGAGTCTGGGGCACCTGTATCGCCTCAGAATGCTGAAGCTAGTAACTCGGCTGTTAATGGTGCAAAGAGGAGTAATTTTAGCTTTGATAAGCAAAAATCTAAGCCTTCAGTGGAGCCCAATAATGCACTGGTAAGCCCTCATAATGTATTGTACATGAGATAATGTGTGCTACATGCAAAACACATATCCATCCCTTGTTTAGTTTTTAATAGATGACTTAAAGATCCAAGTTGGATGGGTTCTTGATCTTTCAGCTGATTATTCTCTTTACATTGTTTTAGAGTCCCGCACAGGAGGGTTTTGTGCACCCTAGTGGAGAGATCACTCCCAAGTGGGAGATCATTCACCGTGGACTGATAGATCTTGCAGAGGCCTGGGGTGATGCTGGAAGAGGAATGTCAATCAATGGAACACATCCCAAGGTAAGGCATTTCAGAAAGCATATGTGCGTTGTGTCCTACTTGCTGGTTTATTGGCAGTATGTCCTTATCTCCAAAGCTTGGATAGATTTTGCCAGGGCCTGGGGGATGTTAGGATTCAACGCATCCCTGCACTACGTCTGGATGGCATGTGTTATTTTCGTATGTGTTTGGGTCCTGATATCTCGGAAATATGACCATAATTTTACATGCTTGACCGCAGGAGTTGGTATTGCGAATCATTCTGCCAGGAGTCACAACAGTGGCCTCAGTACAGCTGGACGTCAGTAGAAATGATGTATCCGTGTCAGTGCCTGGGAAGTACCGGCTGCAGACACCTCTCCCATACCCAGTGAACAGCGATTTGGGGAAAGCCAAGTTTGACAAGGCCAAGCAGCAGTTAGAAGTCACACTTCCTGTCATACCTCCTCCACTGCCTGCTCCTCCTCTCTTGTCAACCCAGGTGGAAGAGATTGAGTTTCTAGAGCCATCAGCTGTTGATGATGTCAAGAATGCTAGACCATTAGAGGAGACGGCTGTACCACAGCTAGACCCTACCATGGGACAGGGTTATGCAGAGAGACCTGAATCATTGGATGTAGTGAGGCAGGAGGCACATGCTAACAGGATTGTAGACCCTGCAGCCGCCAGTGTAAGTCAGAGGACAGAGAACCAAAGGAAATGGGAGGAGCTGCATGTTGAGAGTGTTGTCACCCAAGACCAGCCAGGAGAAAAGGTTTTAACTCCTTCATCTGATTCTGATATACAAGGTGTTGTACCAGCGCAAGTACAAAATCCTTTCCCTTCAGTAAAACTGCAGCCTAGGTTGAAGAGCACTATTGCAGATGAGCTTGACTAGACTCTGAGGGAGTGTGGACAGGACTTGCAATGTTTAGCTATTTACATGTTTACAGACACTATTTTTCATGTGGAAAGTCAAGTTTTCTAAGGCATCATGCAGTTTTAGTAAGCATAGATTTAATGATACAGTTCCGTAAACTTTCAACTTAAAATACCCAACATGATTCATCATCTAGCTGTGATTTCTACGCTGCCACCGTGGGTGCAGTTTCTGAAGCGACTGCCTCAGCGGCCAACTTTTGCTCTTGCTTAGCAGCTCGGTCAGCCATCTGCTTCTGCAAAAGCTCCTCCGTAGTTTTCTCAAACTCATGCTCAGTTTCCATAACAATACCAATTCCCTTGGTCCTGCCCTCACGGAACACAAAGCGAGTATTGGGTGTGATGTACTCAGGTCTTTGAATGAACCTGGGATGAGGATGACAGAAGGAGATCATGGCTAGGGTAGCGCATCCCATATCAGTATTGATAAAGCTGACAGAAATACATAATTCCTTATTAAGGGCTTATAAGGGTAAATCAACGTACACCAAGTTTCTTACCTGAAACGCACACATGCGCGGTCTCCAGACCTCAGCCTCTCGCAATCCATCGCCACCACTCTTGCAGCTTGCCGAATGATCTCACAATGTATCACTGCCTATGGAATGTAAGACAGAGAAAACTGGGATGCGAATGAATCCTTCTGCATGGCTTACAACCAACGCACCTGGTAACGTGGCTGGATGGTAGTTGAGTGTGTTAGGATGGCGATATCTGCATCAAACTCCCAGCTTGCTTTGGGGTGCAGCTTCTCATCCACCAGCACCATACCCTTTCTCACCTGTGTTGAGATGAAGGGCAGAGTAGACAGGCTTCTAATATACTCAGAAATTTGAATGAAGACATTCATTATTTCAGAGAAAACAACAGATTTCAGGACATTGAAGCCATTCCTTTAAATTGTTTCGAACATTTCATACCAACTGGACTCACCTGATTTCGTTTGGTCCTTTTTAAGGCAACTGCTGCTGTCTGCCCTGCCACGACCTGAGTGACAGGCAGCCTTTTGTAGTGTATGGACTTTATAGACACAGACTTGAAGGATCCATCAGAGAGGTCAGGGCCTGCAAGGGGATATGGAGGGCATTAATGAGTGATCTTTGTTATCACCCTTAGCATAATACGTAACAATGACACCTGGAGGCACGAGTTTGACTATGATCCAAACATGACTTGCAATCACAGGGCTCAGCTGGTGACACGCACCCATGAGCAAGTTCATATTTGGCGTAAGGGTCCCCTTCTTCAGTGTCCCAGCAACCACAGTGCCTACACCTGGCACGCTGAAGGTCTCATCCACAACAAACTCTGGAAGCTCCTTCTGGCGCTCAGCCCAGCGATGTCTCTGAGGCAGCAGGTTATAAAACAGGCGCACAAGGTCCAATCCCTTACCTGCAGTGAGAGAGTAAGATCAACACCTTATTCTATAAGGTGCTGATATAGTACAATATCTTGCAAAATAACACAGATATCAGGAGGTATGAATTTCATGATTGGCATCACCAGCATAGCCTCCTTACAACAACACGCATAACAGGAAAATTCGCTATTTAGCATCATTGAGATGTGTTTACAACAAGATTTGAGAGCAAACAATAGCAGAAAATGATGTTGTGTGACTCCCTGCATAACTAACTTACCCGTCACAGCAGATGTTAGGAAGATGGGAGCCAAGCTGTCTGTGTTCATGTTGCGGGCACACAGCAGTACATCATCCACATTGCGGACAAGGAAGGGCTTCTTCTTCACACCCGGCTTCTTAAGAATAACCATAAGGCTCTGACAGAGTGTGATGAATAGCTAGTCAGTACATAATGAGTGAGAAATATGTGATTTGAATGTCTGTTTGAGAGATTGACTAGTAGCAATACTTAGGAAGCTAGAGACATGCAGGACTTGCGTGACTATGAGGGTAAGATACACCTAGCCAGTATCAAGCTTGCCCGACGCTGACCTGGACAGTTTGCTTGAGGATGTGTTCAGGGGCAATGTCCACTTTGGTGATGACAAAGAAAACAGGCACTTTGAGCGCCAGTGCCACTCCCATGTGCTCTTTGCACATACCCACCACACCCATGTTGGCACCCACGATGAGGCATGCATAATCAGGCATGTGGCCTGCGAACATGAATGAGCAGCAGCAGCAGCAGCAGCAGAAACTGTGAGCTGTTTAAGATTTGTAGAAAATTGCTTTAGTGGAAGAATTGCTTGTTAAATATTTACAATGTAAAAAGAAATGCAGGAAGCATTATGAAGTTTTTCACAACACAAGCATTGCAGGCAAACTAGTTCATACCAATGACCTATTGTGCAAAAAGCATAGGACATCAGTGGAAACTGCGGTGCGCTGTTCAATGCAGTATGTCGATATGTAACCCCAGAAGTATGAGAAATAAAAATGTGTGAGTTGGTCGATGTTGACGCACCTGTAAGACCATACGCTGTGGTTCTGAAGTATTTCTCGTGTCCCGCAAGGTCTACCAAAGTAATGACCTTGGCAGCTCTAGCGATGTAATCGCTACATGTTTGAATCCTACAATAGAGGAAGACAAGAGAGCATTAAAGCCCTCTTACAAGCCCTGAGGAGCACAGAATCTCATTGTTGAAGCACATATATTGATCTGTTCATTCACTATCCCTAGGCAGTATAGGCAGTATAGCTAGATTATGAGATATAAGCACATAGGGTTGTAGCTGGGCTTGGGTCATAGTACAAGATGACATGTAATGACTGCATGCAATGAACTTACTTGAACAATGCATCGTTCAGGATGTGTCCTGCACTGTCCAGGCACAGTGTGTGCTGTCCTATTGAAGAAGTGCGGCCTGTGGTCTCTTCATGGCTGTGCTTGAACACCTGCATGGAGGATTTCAATCAGAGCGTCTCCTCATTATAATACTGTTCCTCCAGAGCTGTATTTTCATTACACAGTACACACACAGAGGGGTCATCATTTTGTGCAAGTGCAATGAAGGCCACAGCAAGAAGCTGAGAGCAGCTGGGGTATGTACCTTCGAGCGTGCCAGTCCACGTCCATCATCAAGAATGGAGCGGGTCAGTACTCCCACCATTGTGGACTTCCCACTGCAAATGATTGATCATATTTTGTTGAAAAGGCAAATAGCTTCTTTCAAGGACCTCAAACCATACTCTGGTCTCTGTTGTGATCTGATATTCAAACTTGTGTGTCTCTGTGAAAATGAGCTGCACTACAAATCACCTGTCAACGTTCCCAATAATTGCCACGCGGACTTCAATGGGAGACTGATTCCCATCTTCTCCACAGAATCGTCTGACCAGCAGGTCCACAACATGACAAGAGACTGCATGGGAGAGGATATCAAGCAATGTGATGAGAAGAAAAGATTAAGTTAGGGAGAAGCTATATAGTGCATTGCATCCAATTATAAGGCATATTATGCGGAAATGGGCGAAATTATTCAAGCTGGCTTGTCTTTCCTTTTTTTTAGTCTCAACCAGTCTTCAAACAAAGAGTCAGAGTTTACTCACCAGGACCAGATGCCGTTTGTACATCCAGCTGTCTTGCAGGCCTGAGTGGACTCACTCCAGCTCCATGATTGGCTGCAGTTTCTGTTGCCCTCTTAACACACACCTCCATCCGCTCCAGGCTCATTCCCACTGGCCCCCATCCACTTGGGGCCCCAACCTCAAGCACAATCTCACCCACATCTTGGATCTGTGATGAATGCATGAGATTTATTATTAGACAGGATTCAGATATTGTCATCGTATCTGATTTATAAGTATATCGTCTCTTTTGTATGGTTGTACTGTTGAGGTCCAAATTTTCAGGAATAAGGCATGAGGCATAAGAGAATGTTGCTTCATCTGTCTTTTCTTTGCCCACCTCCTTCACCATGAGCCCCAATGCATGCTCCAAGCAGGCTTCAAAGTCCTCATCACGAGTCACTGTGATTGCAGGATTCAATGCAGCTCCCTCTTCCTCTGAGGTTGCCCCCTTCACCTCGGCCACGGAGACTTTAGCAGGTGTAGGGGCATCAGACAAGGCAGTAACCTTCGCAGGTAATGACAAAGCTCTCTCACATTTCATGCGACATGTGATTCAGGTCATGGTCACCTTCATTGAGGCAGCAACCTCTGCAACTTGGTCCAGAAGCTTCATGGCCTGCTCATTATCTTTAAGAGATGTGATTCCCTCTACCCAACCACCAGCATCCTCATCCCTCTTGCCAGAATGCTGACCATGATGAACTGCACCCTTGTGCTTGTAATGAGACATGTATGCTAAATCAAACTGAAGTATGAATAGGATCAATTCACGTCGACTCTATTGGTCTTTGAACGTGCCGTCGTCGAAGTGTTGCTGAGGTCGATGTTTGACAAAGTCGTGAAGAGTTTCGTACTGTTATCTGAGTTGATGAGAGCATTGCTTGAACCCTGCTCAACAATCATTGGAGATTGCAAGTTATACATAACGAGCTCAGATCAAGAATTGGTAAATGATACTGTACCTTAGCGATCAAAATGATAGAATCATTGCGGATATCGCCTACGATTAGTTAGAACAGGCTCCCCAGTCGAAAGAAGAGAGAGGGATGAATTTCGTTCACACAGTTGCTCGTGACTTGAATTTAGGTTAGGTGACGCAAGTTATGTCAGCAGCTACAAGTTTTGAAACTATAAGATCACAGCAGACAAAACAAGGAATGAGACAAAAAGATCTAAGTATCTGCCATTTCTGCTGCGGTAAAACAACGTTTCGATTGCTACTCAGTTACTGCGTAATATCGTTAAGAAGACAACAAATTGGAACGTAAGCACTCAACTTGATTCCGATGATTGAACTCCGTTTAAGTAGGAACAAACAGTGTTGAAGTGAAGTCGTGGAGAAGTTGCAAAGAAGTTGCGTTTGACTGAGTTCATTGTAGCTCCTCATAATTAAAATGGAACCAGCTTTAATCAAAAGATTGATACTAGACGTAAATTTTATGAAATCCAACAGTGCTATCTAGGTGTCATTTGTCTACCTACTTTGCTCATGCATAATCTATTGTTAGGGAAGCTCTCTCCCCATTTGGTACAGGACTTGGGACGTCTTCAGCTTCAGCCTACCCAATTATGTGTCGTCCCAGCTTGTAGATTTTGGAGATCACGTAAATTGAAATGAACAATACCACAGCAAACAGCACTAAGAGCAACATGTGGTTGCTTTGGGCTTGTTTATAAGCTATATTCAGTCTAACCATGGTCCTTTTGAGAGACATGCGAGCTCTCTCCATAGACTCCTCCTAATGAAATAAATGACAGACTTATCAGCGTCAAGAGCGCACGTGCACAATTCATTAGCTTCAGGGAAAACTGATCAATAACCAACTCATGTGCTACTTAGGAGATTCCTGACCACTCATGAATGATGTGCTCAAGGATTAAGCCAAACAAAACTGGGCCTAACAAAATGTCACAAATCTGACACAAGTTCGGCCTATGGACTGTTGCCATCAGTTAAAAATGAGATCATGGCATTGGGACATAGATCTAATCATTCAGTGCTGATAGCTTATCATGGCATTGGGACATAGATCTAAGCATTCAGTGCTGATAGCTTATCATGGTTTGGGATATCTAAGCATTCAGTGCTGATAGCTTATCATGGTTTGGGATATCTAAGCATTCAGTGCTGACAACTAGCCTTGACATTCATACCAGTGAGTTTATCAGCGAGCCTTGCACCTTTGTTTCCTCATCAATGGCCTGTGATAGCTGTGGATGATTCACGAGCAATGTGGGCTATCAATGCTTAAAGTGGGGACCAAGCAGTGAGACAGCTAAAAAAGAGTTCTTGTTCCTAGCCTACAAGCACTACTTTTAGTGACTTCATAAAAGAGAAATCAGCTGACCTTTTTTATTCTCCCAACATGAGATCTAAGGATGTCTACTTCTGAGTCGAAGTCAAAACCTTTGTCAATGTGAATGTGGACCTGATCAGAACCTTGCGATCTAGAGCTGAGCCCCTCTCTGAATTCCAAGGATCTTGATGAGAACAGACAAAAATTAAAAATAAAAGGAAAGATTAAAATTACCTTGAAGAGGAACCCTGCCAAGCCATGTTGCAGAAGCAATGCTAATTATTATGCAATATTCTAGCTCATTATCTGAATCGAGCCTACATCATTACTCATCTCCTAAGATTTTAAAAAGCTGCTGATAAGCTTCCATAACTCAGATACAAAAGTGTGTACAACTATCGAGGAAGCTTCATACATTTTATGACACCGTCCTTCAACGTAAACGCTGTGAGCCCTCCGAGGCCACTTGCAGTTGTCTCTACAACAAGTTGGCGAAAACTACGCTTTTCCAACGGCAGCATCTTCACGCACGAATCCAAGAATGGATTGGAATGTTGTCTTCAGCTTGTTCGTTTATTATGGTAAGAAAAAATCCAGTCAAGACATTGAAATCAGCTAAAAATTTAATAAATTCACATCCCGCCCACACAGGGTTCACCTTTCTGATGTCAACTGGTGTTCACGATGCCAATGAGTCTCCATCATCATCAGATGCTGTCCCTGCATTTGTGATAACAGGTAATCCTATATTTGAATTCACAAGAAAATGAGCTAACCATGCATCACCTGTTCCTATGCAGGGCTTGCACTCATGGCTTTACAAGTTGTTCAGTTCATGTGTAGATATTTTGATCTTAAAAAGAGATATGCACTGGAGTCTAGAATTGAATACCTCACACATCAGCTGATTGTTACTGTGCAAGGTGAGCGAGCAGGACTCAAATGATCATGCCTAAGCGGAAGAATGAAGGTCTATTACACCCTCCTTGACACAGTGGGGGACATTAAGGACTTCGGCCTTGTACACTCAGTCACACGCTGGACCATGGCTCTCCTGGACTGCTCCTTACTCTTGTTGACCTCAGACCTGCCCAAGGCAGAAAAGAAGCAGTTTCAATACTTGAGGTCACCAGAGAGAGAGGTAGCCCAATCACATAGCTTGATTTAGCTTTTCAATTGAGTTGTTTGAATCAGGCTCCAATATAATTGAGAATACATTTATTCTGCCACAATACATCTTGATTCACCATGAGTTAGAACTAATTCTTGTTATTCAGAATCAGCCGTATGCTTACATTGCTCTGTAACAGGATGTTTTAGACGAGAAGGCTGATGTCAGACCTTTGTTGTGCATTTCAAGAGCGATGCAAGCAATCAGAGCTGGAGGTCAACACAAGACAGCGACATCACAGGTTCTTTTAAGTATGCAGCACTTGATCCAAGGGCTGCAGGAAACTCTGATTTCTATCAATGGCTTCAACAGAAACCTGAGCCTGTCACAGTGGAAACTGCTCAGGTGGATTTTTAAATGCTCAAGCATACCAAATGATACATCCACTTCATCATCCCTTTGTCACTACACAAGTCCTGCATTCACTTGATCATCCCTTTGTCATTACACAAGTCCTGCATCCACTTCATCATCCCTTTGTCATTACACAAGTCCTGCATCCACTTCATCATCCCTTTGTCATTACACAAGTCCTGCATCCACTTGATCATCCCTTTGTCACTACACAAGTCCTGCATCCACTTGATCATCCCTTTGTCATTACACAAGTCCTGCGTCCACTTCATCATCCCTTTGTCATTACACAAGTCCTGCATCCACTTGATCATCCCTTTGTCATTACACAAGTCCTGCATCCACTTGATGATCTCTTTGTGATTACACAAGTCCTGCATCCACTTGATCATCCCTTTGTCATTACACAAGTCCTGCATCCACTTCATCATCCCTTTGTCACTACACAAGTCCTGCATCCACTTCATCATCCATTTGTCACTACACAAGTCCTGCATCCACTTCATCATCCCTTTGTCATTACACAAGTCCTGCATCCACTTGATCATCCCTTTGTCATTACACAAGTCCTGCATCCACTTCATCATTCCTTTGTCATTACACAAGTCCTGCATCCACTTGATCATCCCTTTGTCACTTCACAAGTCCTGCATTCACTAGCTCATCCCTTTGTCACTACACAAGTCCTGCATCCTCAGCCCCTTTTATCTTGATGAAGGTTCTCTCTTTGCTATCTCCAGGCTCTTCAATGCTGCCTGGTTGCTACTGCTCCCAATCTGCTGCAGAGCGCACAGCTGGCCATGTCACTCAGCATGTGTCATACTTTCATCTTTGCTCATATACCTTCAGCATGTAGCTGAGAATATCATCTACAGCTGCTCCTTCAAGTGCCAGCCCAGCAAGGATATGTCTAATAACTGCCTCAATCGTTGCAGTCAGCTCCTTGATTCCTGTCTGCTATCAAATGCTGAGCTGATTGGACCTGTGACACCAAATGCTGCAAACATATCCTCTTTGGGCTCCAATACAGAAGTAAGAGAGGACCAGGTAGTTGGTCCTATCAGAAACAGCAACAAGGCTAAAATGGCTACTGTCTTCGGTCCTTACACACTGCAACCCAAAGTGGATACTGAAGTGGCATCTTACATATGGCAAGGCAGAGAGGCTAACATAGGAGGACAGCAGAATGGTGTCATACCTGCCTGGAGAGGGTTGCACGCAGAGGCCCATGCTTGTGGCCTAGGCCTAAAGCAGCTAAAAGCTGGCGGTGATGCGGGGGTACGTGGTATTGCTTGGAATGTACCTTCACACAGTCATGGGTTGTTCCATGGTGCCGATGTCAGCATAAATCCGATTTTTGAGAATGAAGATGCCTTAAGTGAAGGCAAAACAGAAGCGAAAGCTGGCTCATACCGCCAAACTGCATGTAGTAACTTCTTGCCCCCAAGTCCTCTACTAGGGCATTGCAGCGAAAATGACAGTTTACAGGACACTTTATCTCTTAATGGTTCCCCCTTAATCAGACCTAAGTGTCACATGGGTCAGCGTGGTGTTGCTGAGGACAGGTATGTAGGACCCCATTTATATGGCCTCAGTGTCACCTCCTCAAGCAGTGGTCGGTTATGGAATGGTCGAGAGGATGGGTCCAGTACTGTCATGGCTCTGAAGCAGTCTTCAGGGAGTAGAGGACATGCTGCATCATCAGCTAGTAAGACGTCCAACACGTTAATCATGCGCTCCTCTTTGCATACTTCTAAACAAGATGACGAGTGCAGGACTCAGTAACATGGATCTTAGTTTTGGTAAATAAATTGCTTTTAAATTCATACATTCTGATTCCTGTACTTAAGGTTGTCCAAACAGGAATAAAGATTCCTCTTTGCCTGAGTTCCCTTATCCATGCCTCATTATTGCATGGTGGCAGATAGTTTTTCCTGTCTCCCTGCTGACTATGTTTTGAGAGAACATATGATTGAGTTTGGTGCTTGTTTGTCTCCCTCTTATTTTACCCTTTGGTGCCAATGGGCAGTGGCAACTAGAGATGCTTCTCAAGTCAGGCCACCGACCTCAGTCTATGACTTTTGATGTTTTGTCTTTATATTTCTACATTCATTGGTATTATTGCTTGCCACCTTTAATTGGCAGGTATACTTGTTGAATTGCACTGCATCCATTTAATCCATTGCTTGTGTAATTTTTACTATCTCTGCATGATCATTACGGCCACTTATTAGGAAGTCATTGTTAACGCCTGATATTCAAAAACATCGTTGTGCAATAGTACTAGATCATTACGGCCACTTATTAGGAAGTCATTGTTAACGCCTGATATTCAAAAACATCGTTGTGCAATAGTACTAGATCATTACGGCTACTTATAAAATGTGACGTTTTTCGGTGACGTTATTTTTTCGGTGATGAGTCTTCGCACTGTTATACGCCTGCTGATCATTTGTAGACGACTCGCATTATAGGTAATCCGCGGGGTCTAATACCTAATAATATGCTAATCCACGGGTAGCTATGATGTGTAAGGTAACAATTTACACCATAAGAAAATTCCATCACAAAGTTCAACGATTAGGTAGTGAATATCGTGCTGAGAAAATCACGAAATAACCGATGTGGGAAAAGTGCAAACACATCACTACTGAACTTATTCGCGTCGTCATTACTATTCAAAACTGAACGGAATGTGTCTAATGCAACATAAGTATTCCTTTTGTTATGAGAAAAATAGAAAATATTACTGATACTGACTACTGTACTACCATCCATCTCCTACCCCTCATGTCAACTAGAAGCGGGTGACTTACAGATCACCTTGAGGTGCTATTTTTTCGTGTAATGGAACACATACGTCAACTGGTCTATGTATCCGGTGGGGAGAGATAAGTTATCCACAGAGTCAATGCTGGTAGCTAAGGGTTCGTTTAAGGTTGAATGATGTGCCTTCAAAAGGTCATCATAAATGACAGTGTGGTTAGCTTCAGAGAAAGCAGTCGTATCAGGGGGGTGAAAAAGAGCAGGGTTCAGGAAGGTGCGGCGGATGCTCGTGAATGGTTGTGGAGGTGGAGAACTATGAGAGGTGTGGAGGTGGAGAAGTATGAGAGGATTCATATTTGTCACTGGAGGTTGTAACCTAAGAAAATTGGTAGTGGAGTTTGTCGAGTTATCGAGATAGAAGACTTTACAAGAGTAGACACTAGGAAAGAAACGACTGAGTCCCTACAGTCCTCCTAGAATAAACATAACATAAACTAAAATATATAGAAATCTCACCTGTCGAGTTAGCGAGATAGAAGACACTCGATACCAACAGTAGACGACAGTAAAACTCGAATTGCCGTACAACTACAGTACTACATAAAGACATGCAGAGACTGAACTCCTAAGACTGGAAATCCCTGGATCTTAAAACTCCCCTGAATACAGACTACTCTGCAAAAGCATGCAAAACGCCAAAAGAAAAATAAAGACTATCTACTCAAAAGGAAAACTCAAAGCAAGAAAAGAAGAACTAAGAGAAAGGGAAACAGCTAAAGGCAAAAACCTAAACTGAGTACAACCAAACTCTATAGCCTCAAGAAACTTCTGATTAGTCCCAACTAACCAGGCCCCATCATGCTCCTGAACTTCTGCTCAAGCTTATTCCTTTCTAGAGCTTTTGTGAGGATATCAGCCACCATCTCCTCTGTGCTGCAGTAGCTGAATCTAACCTCCCCCATCTCCATCCTCTCCCTGGTGAAATGATTATGTGCTTTGTCTTGTCAGAACTAATAGGATTTGATATCACTGTTGCCAAAGTGCTCTGGTTATCTCCCCTGATGTCTACCACACCGGTTTCAATCCCCAGTTTTGGTAGCAACTTCCTCCACCACAGGCCTGCCCTTACAACTGCTCCAGCTGCTTGGTACTCCTCCTCACATGTAGAGACTGCCATAGTCTGCTGCAACCTATTGTTCCAATCCACTTCGCCACCACTGAGAATGCACACAAACCCTGTTGTGCTCCTCTTCTCATCCGTCTCACCCCCAAAATCACTGTCACTGTAAACAATGAAGTTTGGCTTCCTCCCACCAAATTCGAGACCCATGTCTTTTGTCCATGCAACTCTTGGTCTGCTAACTCCATGTGGAAAGTAGTGGGACACTTGCAAAATCTGCCTAGCAAACCTACTGCACAGCTGATATCTGGCCTAGTGCAAGTAGGCAGATACTGCAGACTGCCCACCTTCTCTTGGTACAACCTGATACCATCCTTGTCCAGCTTCTCCCCAGTTACCCCAGTTTCCCTAGTCACCTTGACTTTGGAATTCAATGGCACTTTCTGCCCCTTGCAGCTCTTCTTGCCAAAACGGTACAACACATTATGGATGTAGGTTTTCTGAGAGAGGAGGATTTTGTTGCCCTGTCTCTGGATCTCCATGCCCATATGATGCTTTAGATGCTTCAGATTCCCCTGCTTCTTGATCTGCATGTCCTTCTCTACCTTCTCTAGACCATGCTCTACCTCTTCTACCAGATGCAGCTGCTTGGAAGCTATCACAATGTCGTCTACCCATGTGACAACTACTACTACCATCTAATGGTAGTGCCTGCTGCATGTAGACGAGGTAATATGATATATATGTGTAGTGACATTGAACACGATGAGAGAAAGAGTTGGGGGTGTCCTCATTGTGGTGCTTCCCCTTGATGTCCTCATTGTGGTGCTACCTCTTGATGTCCTCATTGTGGTGATACATCCTTCATCCTTCAGGTACACACCTGGGTCAGCTGTTGACTGGTGGAAGCCCATGCTCTCCATGATGCCCTTGAGATGCTTGTAACATGACCTTGAAGCCTGCTTAAGACCGTAAATCGCTGTACGCAATCTGAAGGTACCCCTTCCACCTGGCAAATCAGTTGGGACACGTACATACAGCTCCTCATCGAGGTTAGCATGAAGGAAAATTGTCTTCACATCTACCTGGCGGTGAATAAGAATCCAGTCCTTAGCTGTTGCTATAGCCAACACAACCCTCAGAGAAGAGTGCTTGCTGATTGGAGCCCAAATCTCAATGTAGTCCTTGCCCTTTGACTGCCTGAACCCTTTGGCCACTAGTCTGGCCTTCAAGCTGGTGATGAGACCCTTCTCATCTACTTTTGACCACTAGTCTGGCCTTCAAGCTGGTGTAGCTGGTGATGAGACCCTTCTCATCTACTTTTGACCACTAGTATGGCCTTCAAGCTGGTGATGAGACCCTTCTCATCTACTTTTTCATCAAAGACAACCTTGGTGTCAATAACTTTGAGTCCTGGTTCCCACCTTACAAGCTCAAGCACTCCTCTGGCCTTGATAGACTCCATTTCCACTATGATGGCGCATCCTCATAGCCCTTATGGTATGGATGTTTGCGCATCTGCTCCATGGTTTGGGGAATGGGATGTTGTCCAACACGCTCTCCCCTGAACCAATCAACTTTTAAGGCATCATCTGTTGCCCTGAGGGTCACAAATTCCTATGTAGTGGCTCCTGCCAGCAAGGTTAGTTTCACTAGACAGCCAGCTCTGCTACTCCTAGAGGAAAAACCCCTTTTGAGTGCTATTGGGGTAAGAAACCTGACATCTCCAACCTGAGGCCTTTTGGGGATGTAGCCATGGTAATGACCATGCCCGGGTATGCCAGGGATGGCAAAATGGGTCCAGTAAGTGTAAAAGGCAGATTAATGGGGTATAGTAAATGCTTTTTACTATAAGGAGCATTTACTATACCCCATTAATCTGCCTTTTACACTTACTGGAAGATAAGTGAGAGCAGAGATGTAGTGTTCCCAACAGACAAGTTCACAACAGGGAATTTGTTGGCACAACATGGTAACAACCCAGCAACATTGCCAGCAGCATCTTCTTCTCCACCACCATCTCAGCATGAACAGGATTCCTCCACAAAGAGTGACTTCTCTGAGGAGGAGGCGGGGGATACAAGGTGTTGGTGTTGCACAACAGGGTGCAACAACTGCTATTAGAACCAATAGTAGGGTCACAAGGCCACCAGTGAGACTAAACTCCTAAGACTAGAAATCCCTAGATCTTAACAGAGTTCAAGGGTGTTAAGTGTATCCTCTGGTTTGAAGTGAGAGAGGCGATGGCATTAGCGGACATGTTGTTGTAAAGCATTTTGCTGACAGGAGGTGGATATGTGGTCGTGAGGTGGGGAGGCTGGACCTTTAGGACCTTTGAAGTGAAAGGAAGAGGTGAGGGTAGTGAGGGAGGTGGTAGACCAATCAATTGTAGGTTATTTGACAGCTGTAAGGAAAAGCTTGTTGAGGATACAATCATATGAAGGGAGGTAGTGTATAGCAATGAAGGAAGAGGGATACTGGTAGTCAGAGGTGAAGTATGAGACTAAGGCATTCTGTAGCCTAAGAGATGCAGCTGTAATGATTCTGATTGCCAGCTGTAAACGCAAGGGATGATCAAGAGTGAAGAGAACAAGACTATCTTGTTGTTTTGAAAAAGCTACGTGTTCATCAATATTTTGTAACAAAGTCAACACGTATGTTGCAAGGCACTCCATTGATACTCACTTTATATGTGAACTGGGCTGGGGTCCATGAGGTAAGCAGAGGTATAAGTAGTCAAAGATTCTTGGACAGGTAGACTAACAGGGTCGTTATCACTGGGGCTACTTGGGCTCAAGATCTCATCCACGTCTCATGATTGCTATAATGATTGCAAGGTGGCAGGTTGTGCTAGTTGTGCTCTTGTTGGGTTTGATAGTGTTAGTTTGTCTCCTTCCAAGTAGTATTCCCTGCTCCAGTACCAATGTTGACTGGTAATACCTATCTGTTGTTAGATGTGCAACAAAAGGAATTAATCCTTGGCATCCAGAATCTGTGCATGTTGATGATAATTGTTGTAGGTTCGCACTGTCCCATATAAAGCCTGCAACAATTAATACCTAATAAGAGAGACCCTCAGCAATAACATTGTGTAATGATGAAATTTAGAAAGGCAATAAACAGTAACATTATAGCATCTACATACAAACCATCAGACATGAGAGCGTAATCAACTTTGCTCTTGATTTGCTGTCATAACTGATGACTGTTCCATGAATCAAGTAAATCAAGACATCCACATGTAAGAACAATCAGAGCCTTTCCATGATTGAAGGTTCTACTTCAAATGCGCTAATCAGTAATCCTACGAATTCCTACCATACATAATCTACGCATAAATTATGACAGAGAGACTTGTCACAAGATGATCATATTGTTCATCAGAAGTATCGGAAACCCTAACGACTCATTCCAGATATTGCTTTGATCCACGTCATGATCCTTAATTAAAATGCCACGCAAAAACAGCTTAAACGAGCATTCTATCAAGATGGAGTATCACAAAGCTGCACATAACCAGCTGGAAATGGAAAAGAAGGCTGTGCGTTTCGAGAGACACTCAGGTGATCACTTTTAAACTATTGTCATTCGCAAATAAATGCATTTTTCTATTTTCTTACTCCTTGTCATGATGTTGGCTAACTTCCCGACATTGGCTCAGAAATCCATCATGTGCCTGTTTATTGTCTTCGCTAAATCTGAAGGAACTGGTTATGGCGTTCGTGAACCTCCTAAAAAGAGAGGTGCTGGTGGAAAAGGAACTTGGGGAAGCGTAATGGATGAGATCAAGGAGGGCATTACTTTGATGCAAGACTTTTGACCAAGCAAAATCATCGTTATCTGTGTTCAATGTTAGTGATTCTACGTCTTGATCTTCCTAGGGTTTGGCACACGAGACATAATTATTATCATTATACATCAAGTACATATGATTTTTCTGTGCTGCCCAAGGGCTAAGGACTTAGAAAAATGGAGTTTTTGGTACTCAACACAAAGTTGAATTACATAGCTTAATGTGTCTCATGATCTAGATTCCCTTCAGAACCCTTCATCAATGACAATAATAGCACCTGTGATTTGTGCTGAAAATTTGTCAACATGTGATTTCATCATGATCAGTCATGAGCTGGGAATTGGGTTTTGTTGGAAATAAATCTTTTAGGGACTAACTTATGACAAACAAGGCTCTAGTAGAAACGTGTCTCAGGCTTGGAGTACTCTGATCTTTGAACGTTTCTAGCAGAGTTTGTTCTTGGTAGAAACAAACACATCATAATATGATCCAACATATACATGAAGGTGGGAAGGAGCTTATGTGGAAGGACGATGGGAGTTGACGATGAAGCGATGATGATGATGATGATGGCAATCTTGAGGATGACGATGAACCCAAGGCTGCAAAATTATGAGACGGTCCGAATTGATCATGACATTTAAACACAGAATCTGTAAGTCACATATCGCCCAGCCGTTTCACTAGGCCTTACAATCCTGACAACTTGTCCTCTTTGTAGCCCAAGATACCTCGCTACTGGATCTGAAAACTGCATGAATGAAGATAGAAGCCAGCACATGAGTATGCTCTGATGAAGCAAAGTGATGATGAGCAGAAATTAGCATGGTAATATATAGAAGAGCAAGCCATGTTTTGCTGGAAGTGTGGATGCAGTCATCTCTTGAGATATTTACCTGTATTCTAGGAAGTTGGGTGTCTTTAACTTTATATCTATCTAACAGCGTCTGTTTCTCCTCCCTGGTTAAAATCCGATGCTCTGGCACCAATACATGCTGGGTGATGTTGACTAGCAGCTCATTCTCTGTGAACTGCTCGATGTGTAGCTTGGGCATGAGATCTAGGAGACACTGTTTTGCAAAAGGCGTCAAGTTGGATGTTATCACCATGACTGCTCTGGAGACACTCTCAGCCTTCATGCGATCTGCTATTTCCTGCATCCAAAGCAGCATGTGAGCAACTTCTTGATAAAAGGGGTGTGATATGTGATGTGGCCACTGACGCGATATCCACCTTGATTTGTTTCACTCCAACTTTTTCTGTTTCTGGATAGAAAACAAATATCTGCAATGAGCATTGGAAGAAGAATGTGAGCACTGTAGTAATCAGAAGCATGCTGTAGTAACAACTACAATATCTATTCCTTCGGTTTCCTTGCATGGCATTATTTATATTTGATTCCTGACCTGTTCAGTAGGGTCATCCTGTCTGGGATACAGGATTGTAAGATCCTCCTTTCTAGGATTTTCTCCAAATCTGTCTCTAAAACCATTCTTGTCTAAATTCATGTCCTCCTTCAATAGCAGTAAGTACGATGTCAGCTGTTACGAAGACTCAGAACATGATTCTTTTTCACTAAATCTTTGCAGGATATATGATTACCTCTGAAACAAGATACCCCCTATCTTTCAACATTTCAAGACAAGTCTTCCTTATTCGGAAGAGTTTCGTTAGATTATCCATGCCAGCAAAGATAATTGTAACTGTTTATGAGAACGGCTGCACGGGACAAATCAAGTCAGACATGCCCAGTACGGTAATAAGTATGTGTGCTGAGTCGAAGAAAAGTGACATGTTCTCGAAATCTTTGCACAGTTACAATGGCCATCTCATCTCGAATTGGAAAACTAATACCTAGTACATCAGCTCTTTTCGTCTGTGATGTACAGGAGAAATTTCGGCCTGTTATCTCACATTTTCCAGCAGTTATAGACACGGCCAGAAGAATGGTGATATTGCATTGAATATGTATAAATGCAGAAGGGTAGCTCATGATTTTAAGCTGCAGATTCGAGGGGCCAATACTTTGCAACTACCTGTTATTGCTACAGAACAGGTGCGTGCAAAAACTTTTATGAGGCTCATTATTATGCCAGTACTGGCATTCCTTCTTTGACTGATTTGTATCAGAGTTCAGTCAGGAGTGCCAGTACTGCAACTTTGTCCTGAATTGTTGATAATTTCCATAGCATTGTTGATAAGAATTCCTACTATGTGTGGCTGCTTGCATTATTAGTACCCCAAAGCTTTGGGCTCAACTTGCTCCGAGCTTGTAGAGGTTCTCACTCCAACATCACCGATTGTTCCTAAGACCTTGTTCAGCATGTTGACTCCTGAGGTAGAGGAGGCGCTCCAGAAGATGCCCAACGTGAAGCAAGTAAGCTTAATTAACATATCATTCCATAATTTGATCAGAATAATGATTGACCTCTGTGCATAAACTTGAGAGTGCAACCTGCCACTTTTTGCTCATGCTGCATGGTAACCTGTAACTAGCAGCAGAATACTGAAAAGTTATAACCCTCCATTCCTCATTATGTCGCAGTGCGGTTTATAATTTTCAATTTCTACATAACATGGGGTTTCTTACCAGGTTACTCATGATCATGCACAACATGAAGTATTCATTTTACTCATTCATTTTACTTTTCAATTGATGGGAATAAATCATGCATGTCCATCGATCAGCTCCTCCCTGTCATTATCCTTGCTAAAATGGTTCAAGTGCTGCTAGTAGCACAAAAAATTGCCTCTGCTAGCTTCTCCATAACTGCCTCAAACCCTAGTTGCAACTGATCTCTGATAGCTCTTCCATGACTGCCTCAACCCCTATTTGCTACTGATCTCTTATAGCTGTTCCATGACTGCCTCAACTCCTAGTTGCAACTGATCTCTGCTTCTCTCTTCCTCTTTGACAAAGGTGATGTTGTTGGGCATTGAGGCACATGTGTGTGTTCTTCAAACTACTCTTGATCTAATGGAGAGAGGATTTGAGGTCCACTTGGTGGTGGATGGAGTCAGCTCCCAACGCCTTCATGATAGAGCTGTGGGGATACACAGGATGTCACAAGCAGGTGAGGAGGTTGTTAGGATGTAACGGTAGTCACGGGCAGGTGAGGAGGTTGTTAGGATGTAACGGTAGTCACAAGCAGGTGAGGAGGTTGTTAGGATGTAACGGTAGTCACAAGCAGGTGAGGAGGTTGTTAGGATGTAACGGTAGTCACAAGCAGGTGAAGAGGTTGTTAGGATGTAACGGTAGTCACAAGCAGGTGAGGAGGTTGTTAGGATGTAACGGTAGTCACAAGCAGGTGAGGAGGTTGTTAGGATGTAACGGTAGTCACAAGCAGGTGAGGAGGTTGTTAGGATGTAACGGTAGTCACAAGCAGGTGAGGAGGTTGTTAGGATGTAACGGTAGTCATAAGCAGGTGAGGAGGTTGTTAGGATGTAACGGTAGCAGTCACGGGCAAGAGTAGGTGAGGTAGAACACACAAGGTCACATGAGGTACTAGGGATGAGCAGGATGTCTAGGGTACATGACAGGAGCCATGAAGAGTATGAGACCTAATGCAATTACATCAGAAGGGTCAACATGACATTGCTAATAGGATTGAAGTTCAAACATTACAATATACAACTCATGAGCGTTCCTAGCGTTCCCGTGACACAACTCACTGGCCTTCATAAAACATCTGCAAACTTTTTTACTTGGAATAAAGGAACGATGCCCCGATGAAATGAGAAGATCTTACCAACATATTTGTTTGCACATGCCAGGAGCTTTTATAACTACCAGTGAGATGATTCTCTTCCAAATGATGAAAGATGCCAAACACAAGGACTTCAAGGCCATCAGTGCACTGGTAAGATTAATAGAGCATAATAAGCTGAGGGACATCGCAGCCTTCCAGCCTTCTTAAGACTTGGTTTTTATGTATTTTCTCCCACAATATTTGAGGTAAATTTCCATTGATACGGTTACTGCTGTGATAAGATGAATAATGTGGTCTTGTTGTGCATACAGGTGAAGGAAAGTCAAGCTGAGCCTATCCCATTCACTTCCAGCCTGTAATTTAATCAATATTTACTTACAAGTGATGCAAATGCTCGTTATGTGAACCAAGTCTAATCAAACAGAATTACCAGACTATTACTTGCATAAGACGAAGGACACAAAAATTAGTCCTGCCAAGGAGTTAGGAAACCCAAATGGCTTGTCTCTATGGTTTTAGGGTTAAGAGCTTGTACTAATTATTACTAGGTTTGAAAATATCAAGCATTTTAGAGAAAGATTTCATCTTTATGCATCAAGACTCATTATCCCAAGCTAATTGGCATACTTTATTTTGTTGAAGTTCAACCCAGCCCCACCTGCAAAAGATGTGGGAGGAAAGCAGGTGGCGGCCACGCTGCATATCAACATTGGCTGATACCTGAGGACGAAAGTCCCATTTAAGATATGCGCTGTTTTAAGCCTCAAAGGGGGCCATTGATGTCACTCTATGAATATGATTTTGGCAGCTCAGGCAGTACATTAGCCGATGCCCATCACCAATGCTTCTGATCCAGGGGATACCAGGCTGATCTCAATGTTGAGTCCTTAAAAATTAGTCATCAAAGAGTCTGAGGTCATGAAGGGCATGCCATTAGCATGGTCTGACATTGCGCTAGACCTGCCATCAACAGATGCTGATCCGGAGAGGAGGCCTGACAAGGCTATTGAGGCAGCAGATGCTCCAGAGTCCTGATGCTTCACATTACGTCCTGTAGGCTTTATGCCCTGTTCCTCATCTTTTATGACTGAGTCATTTTCTGTCTCCAGAACAACATCCTCAGCAGGGACCTCACGAACACGAATGGATTGGAGCTGCTTAACCTCCGTGCGCTTAGCTCGGGACTTACCGAGAGTAGCTGATATTTTAAAGCGTTGAGAGTTCCTGCAAGAAGAAGAGCACTTAGCACTGAGCTCAAGCTGGAGGCCTGACGAATGTGTAAAAGCAAATCTTAAAACGATTTTGTGATCAGCAGAATGTACATGAATGATAACGCTGTGTAAGAATGCACTAAAATTCCTTTATTGATGAATGTTTCAAGAACAGTGCAGATCCTCCATGGTTGATGCATGTGACGATCCATGGGTTCATGCATGGGACAATCCATGGGTTCATGCATGGGACAATCCATGGGTTCATGTATGGGACGATCCGCGGGTTCATGCATAGGATGATCCATGAGTTCGCTCACTGAGGAGTAATCATTTGGCAAAACTCATTGAAGTCAATCTTGCCATCCTCATTCAGGTCCACTTCCGCCATGATTTGGTCCAAATCCTTGGCTGTGACCTCCATGCCAGCCAGCTGTAACTGATTCTGCAGACATGTAAGACTGGTGAATCACGGGGTCTGGATGTATCTTGCGCCTTTCAGATGCAAATTGTGCGCATATTATGAGTACCGAATGCGGAAAGCAGTACTAGGTATGAAGGCATTCAACTTTTTAAAAACTATATTGACTATTTTTATTTTACCTTGACATCTTCCTTTGTCAAGTAGCCTTGCTCATGCTGATCAAAATGATTGAATGCCTTTAACATTAAACCCTGTGATTCCAGATCTGACAGACCGATCTCTGTGAGGCGCAGCGTTGCTGCTGTGAACTCTGAGTAGTCAACTCTCTGATCACCATCCAAATCAAGCTTGTTCATGATTTTTGACACCTGTACCAGAAAGGGGCATGTTGTTTGAAGGACATGCATAGCATTAAAAGTTGCAAATATAATATACATTAAGTGAAGATATGTAGATATTCCAAAGCCAGGAGCAGACTCAACTGCAGTTGAAGATCTAAACAGGCGCAAACTACCAACTTTGTCAAAAGCCACGAAAGTTTGTAAGGCAAAGATTATATTGCAAAGATGGGTTTCATGATACTTGATGACTGCACCTTCCTGTAGCCTCTAGGACGTTAAGGGAATCACCTCAGTCTGTCCCATCAAAGCTCCCTTGTGTTTCAGGCTGCGTCGCATCTCCTCTACAGAAATATGCCCGCTGCTGTCTGTGTCAATGGATGCAAAAAGGTGGCGAAGTCCCTCCAGATGATCTTCTGGGGTAGCCTTGGCAAGAATCTGCCAGGAACCCGGAGTGCAACATGATGTCCAACTTGTTGTACAAGATGAGCACAGAGATTCCAGCATGCAAGTTACTCACCAGCAATGCAATTGATATTCCTGATGAAATTTACGAATCAAAAATCCTTTGGCACATAGTTTTATCTGCCTGTCAGTCTGAGCCTACCATAGCAGCTTCCTTCTTCAGCTTATTATAGTTTGTGAACTCTCTCATTCGGACCAGGACCTGGGGTTCTGAGGAGACGACATCAATCTGCTCTTTCAGCCATGGGTGATGGAGCACCTACAATACCAAGACAAGGCTCAGTAAACAAGACAGGGTTCAGAAACAGTGCTTGTTGCAAGGCATAGGTGATGGAGCTCCTACAACACCAAGACTGGGTTCGGCAACCATGATTGTAATGGTCACATCTTTGACTAGATTAAATGTGTGGCTACAAAATGGCAACAGCAGTTATAACTGTAAGTCAGCTCAATGTTATGTTTGACAATCCGGGAGCAACTTCACCTGATCTACATGGATTCTCCTTTTTGGATCTCGAGTCAGCATCTTTCGGATCAAATCTTTTGCAGACTTAGATATCTTGGGCCATGGTGCACTCTTCAGGTCCAGAGGGCAGGACAGGATCTGCTCAAAGATCTGGATGAAGGCAGGGTCACAGAGTTAATATGATTCGTTTTTTGCTAAGAATGAGAAAGGCCAAGACTAGTCAACTCTGCTTCTGGTCACACATTTGTCTAATGCCAACATCTGCACTCCTCTTGTAGACTGTGCTCTAATAAGCCTTATGCTATCCTGTGAATGGAAATTACAAACAGCAGCCAACGGAGGTGGTATGAGGTGTGCTGTCTCCTACCTCATTACAAACAGCAGCCAACGGAGGTGGTATGAGGTGTGCTGTCTCCTACCTCATTGTCTGTCTTCCCGTCAAAAGGAGTATATCCTGCCAGAAGTACATATAGAAGTACTCCACATCCCCAGATATCTACTTCAGGGCCGTAGGAGCCGCAGAGCATGTCCGGGGCGACATAGTGTGGGCAACCTAGCCATAGTATGGACAGAGTATGAGTTTCACATCAATGGCTGTCACATATTGGCGATGTAGGTGAAGTGAAAATCTTACCAACAACCTCATCTAGGTTTAGCCCCTTTTTCCAGAACTTGGCGTAGCGGAAGTCAACAGCTTTGAGGGGAGCCTCAGGCACTGTGCTTGAGAACATAAAGACCTCCGGCTGCAGGATCAATGGTAGATGTGTGATTCTTAGGGCATACTTTTGTGCATGAATGCATTCAAAACATTGTAATGCACAAGTAAAGTGCGGAGGAATAGACTCAGACTCTCACTTACTCTGATGTCACGATGTACCACATTCATTGAGTGGCAGTGCAGTATCATGCTGGCTACAGCATGTATTGCTCGTGCTGCTAACTGCTCATCAAACATTTTTTCCTTCTGGAGTCGTTCAAAAAGGTCACCTCCTGAGCATTCCTGCAGACACATCCAAAAGCTTAAAGGTTTAAAGTAAAACCAGTGCAAGTCACTGATATTTCCTTGAGCTTTTAAGGCCTCAATTAGCCTCCAGGATGAGAAGAAGATGAATTCATTACTTTTTTACAAATCAAAGTAATATTGGTGGTAACATAAACACTTGAAACTTTTGGGGGTAGTACAGACTCTTAACACAGATCAGGTACGTGTCAGTCGTCTCACTGTTACAAACCTTACAAACCAGACGTCATTGAACATAGATTTAAAGATCAAGTCTCTTACAGTCTTTGAGTTCAATTCTATTTAGGCTCACCTCCACAATGATGTGCAAAGAATGCTGGTCTTCGTAGTTCTGGACAAACTTGCAGATGTTTTCATGCCCAGAGACATGCTTGAATATTTTCAGCTCTCTTTGGATTTCTTTTAAGTCTTCCTTACTTTCTAGCTTGGCTTTAGCAGTTGTCTTGCTTACATAGACCTGCACAGGTTTACATAAGTTATTTAGGAAGCAACGCCGATGGCGGGCGCCAGTTCAATATAAGGATCACGAATGTGACATGGAGGAAGTATAAAAGAGTCAATCATATACCTGCTTTGTCTCTTTGTCACGTACGCGATGAGCTATCGCAATTGTTCCTCTGCGTAGTTCCTTAGCATAAAAGATGTCATTTCAGGATTAACTGAAAGGAGCTTCGAATAATACTTTAATGGATACCTTCTCAAACAGAAATTTTTCATCGACATCATCAAATTTCTCACGCCCTGGCAGTATGGAAGGAGTGGGACCCATTACAGACATCGTACTCTTCAATGATTTTGAAGATGATTGTTGCCATTCTGCAGCATTTGAGCTTTGACAGGCACCCATCGTTCACACGAAACCTGAATACACTTGCAATGCTTGTATGTTTCCGGAAATGGACAGTGAGTAAATAATGCAGAGGACGATAAAGAAGTACCTACTTCAAGTCTCCTCGACGAGTGATGAAATGTACGGGAAATAACTGCTCATTCTATAATACACTCATTTGTGCGTTGATTCTAAGAAAAGGGCGGTGTCGGAAGTGATACCAGAATCTTCCAATGTGCTACGTGTTCCATCAGAAAACACCTTTCGCGGATAAGAATTGATCAAGTTGTAGCTCCCAGGTCTGAAGGTAACAGCCTGTTGAGATTATTTCATCATTTCAGTCTCAATTGAAAGAATGTCATCAAACCAATTACCATTCTATATCAGATGACAAATGATGTGCTATCTGTTTCATCATCAACGCCCTGCTTGATCTACTGACCTGGGATTGAACATCAACAAAATCGAATGCAGCTTGCAAAGGATCCGTTTTGCAGAACCTTCGTGAGAGCCGTGAGCCATCTGGTAGACGGATCTGAAGGCAGAATTCAATTGTTTAAGATACAATTTTATCCTTTGCTCAGAGGGAAAGCTTCCACAAAACAATCACGCGGAGCATACCATCTGCTTTTATCTCATCATTGAATATAGAGAGAAATCTCTGAAGCCACTCTACCATGATGTTGACACTGCTGGAGTCTGAGGAAGATGGCTCTGCAGGCAAAGACCTTTGTTTCCTTTCTAGGATGTCCTTCAAAGCCTTCTCTTCCATCTCCAGCCTCCTAGCTTCTGCTGCAGCTGCTTCCTCAGCCTGACGCTGAGCTCTCTCAGCTTCCAGTCGAGCCCTGGCCTCTGACTCAGCTTTAGCCCTGTCCACAAAGTAATAAGGAAACACCTCTGATAGCTGACACTTCATTTGTAACATGTACTCAGAACATTTAAAAGAAATGATGAAAACAGCTGTACTGAAAACATCCACAGCATTTTGTCCTCTGAATATTATTGATTCTGACCACGCACTTGTCAGCAGCCAGGGAATCCTCATATGCTTGATCCTGCTCCCATCGTAAGCTCCGTTGTTCTCTCATGGCAGTGTCCACTGGTCTTGCTGACTGGGTGGGACCCCTGTACTGACATGCAATGAGTGCTTTGAACCATATTCCAGAAAGATTAATAATTATATTTAAATAACAGCCTTTCTCCCTTTTAATGCACATATGGTGTGTCAGGAGATCAAGAAGAGGCATCACGATTTACCAGCCATTACTACAGTTACTAACCTGGTACTATAATCAGGCATGAAGAGGCATAACGATTTACCAGCCATTACTACGGTTACTAACCTGGTACTATAATCAGGCATGAAGAGGCATCACGATTTACCAGCCATTACTACAGTTACTAACCTGGTACTATAATCAGGCATGAAGAGGCATCACGATTTACCAGCCATTACTACAGTTACTTACCTGGCACTGTAATCAGGCATGCGTCCCTCGTACGGTACACCCAGCAGTGCTGCCTCTAGCATACGAGCCTCCTCAGCCTCTCTTGCATCTATTCCTTCAGGCAGGTCATCCATAGCTTCATCATTCTCTGAAGCATTTGAGGGGTACCCAATGTGCTGCCTGCTATTGACTCCACCTCCACCACCACCACCGAATGCTGTGTTAGTTCTAACTCTATGCCCAGCATTACTGGCTTGAGGTAGGAACATGTCTGGGTTAAACGCCAGGCCTGTTGGGGCAATAAAGAGACAATTATCCTGTATCGTAATGCACTAGACTAATGCAATATTGCAATCCTTGCAATGACATTCTAGCATTCATTGCATGAAACGCGTGCTCTTGGCAAAACACTTAGTTGATAAAACATTTAAGTTATTAATTCTTTACTATGTACCTGGAAACATGGAGACTGAGCCTGGTCTTTACTATGTACCTGGAAACATGGAGACTGAGCCTGGTCTTTACTATGTACCTGGAAATATGGAGACTGAGACTGGTCTTTACTATGTACCTGGAAACATGGTGACTGAGCCTGGTCTTTACTATGTACCTGGAAACATGGAGACTGAGCCTGGTCTTTACTATGTACCTGGAAACATGGAGACTGAGACTGGTCTTTACTATGTACCTGGAAACATGGAGACTGAGCCTGGTCTTTACTATGTACCTGGAAACATGGAGACTGAGACTGGTCTTTACTATGTACCTGGAAACATGGAGACTGAGCCCGGTCTTTACTATGTACCTGGGAACATGGAGACTGAGCCTGGTCTGTTCAACATCCCTTGTGTGACATTACTCATTTCTGCAAGAAGATTCACCCAGCAGGAAGAGCAATTCACTCGTCTCAAATACATGGGACCGATAGCTATAAACAAATCACATAAGTAATAGTGTGATTAAAAAAGTCTTAAATTCTCTGGCTGAGCTTGTCCTTGTTATACCTAGAGCTCCTCATTTCCTTTTCACTATGATACCTGCAGCTCTTCATTCTTACCCTCCATGATTCCAGAAGCTTCTCTACTTGCAGACATGGCCTGCTCCCTTAAGCGTGCCAAGATGGCAAGATCCTCATCAGCACTGGGCATAACATCATCATTCTCATCTTCTACCACCTGATGTCAAGTGACATGACTCAATACTCTCCAATCCCTATATCTACAAAATGCAATGAGGAGATTCCATGTGATAGCATGGGAATCTTGATGGTTCAGAGCACAATTACACAGTGATAGAAGAGGCTCAAGAGCTGGGCTTCTCACAACTGTCTCTCGAGCCTCTCTTCCTCCAGCTGCTCCAAATCCCCTTACTGTTGGCAGATGATCAGGTGCTGTAACAAAATTTCAAGTTACGACAGTGCCAGAGTTACATTATATCATCCAGCACATCAAAGCAGGACTAGGAATCAAAAGTCTAAAGAATTTCAAGTTCCCTGCTGAAAGTAGTAATGAGTCTACTTGTGGCACCTGCATTCATAGAAGCAGCCAGGGCTCGCTGCAGTTCTTCATTATCCTCTCCAAACTGTGCAAAGTGTTCTGCCTCATGTTGGGGATCTACATTCACCACTTGTACATTAGGTGGGTCTACTTCACTTTCCTCTAGTGCTGATGAAGCTTGTTCAGACACATCAGGAGGGTTTTGAAAATAGAAATCAACAGCTCGGCTTAAGTTGAAACCGCAGGCATCGAGATAATGACTGGCCACATGCGATGAACAGCCAACAATGGAGCAGAAAGATGCTATTGCTTCGCTTTGGTCCACAACTTCTTCTTCCATGCCTATGAAAGTTTTGAATGTTGAGCATGGATCATGTAATGCTGAGAAGTTCCGGAGCAAGCAGACGATGGTATGAAGTACCATTTGTAAGAAATGAATACCTTGCGAGTGCACATTTCCCTCTTTGTACCAATCCACTCATAATGCCGTTGCCTCCAAGTTGTGTGTCAGGTTGTTGTTGCGGAACACCCGACTGTAAAGGTGGATGCCCTCGTATCACTGTGAAGGTGTCAAATGATTCTAAATCACCAGATTCTACTCAAAAAGATGAACTTGTATCTATATGCCGATGCGGTTGCAAGGAGTGTATGTGTAACGAATCAGAGCCTGCGAAAAGGGTAAGAGCTTACAAATTACCTAACTGCTTCAGTTACTAGAAGATTTATGCTGGGCATCTATGCCTGTTGTTTCCCTCAGATAGAGATTTCAGTTTCCTGTACAGCTCGTGCTTCATTCCTACATGGTCACCAGGTATCCTCACTCATGGAGGCTTGGAATCCCACATACGAATTCAGTATTGGGCCAGAGGCTTCAGATGCACATGTGGATGTAGGATCTACATCACAGGAGGGGAAACATGTAGATTCTCGCTGCTCAGGCAGTAATAGAGCACAACAAGCACATAATGTCGGAGATCAGGATCATCATCAGTTACTTGCACAGACTCTTCTGCTTGATTACCCGGAGCTGGGAGTGTCAGGGGTCAAAATAGATCGTGTGAACAGCCGGGTGGAGGTCCTGACTACCTCTCAATCAGCAAACCAGGTAACAAACAGAATGTTAGGTGTACATACTAAGTTCCTCAAAACCAAGGATGTTTCAAATCATGTCTATGGAAATTTTTTGTATGCTTGGTTTGAGTCTCACGTCTGTGCCAAACTCTTGAGTAGGGGATCAGAGCTGCAATATCAGCTATCCTGCTGAAGCTTGGTTGGAGGATTGAGCAGGCAAGCCCGCAGATGACATTGCCTTCTATTATCAAGTTTTAAAATGGAATTTTTGTATTGTTGTTGTCTCATGAGTGATGAGTCAGTCTCAGCATATGTTAAATATTCTCTCATGATTGTTCAGGACAAGGACAGAATTCAGGAAGTTCATACCGCACACTTCCGTGTTCTTGGTATGACGTGCGCCTCATGTGTGTCATCCTTGGAGGTCCAGATAGCCAAGCTACCAGGCCTTTCATCAGTCTCTGTCAACTTGCTGGACCAAAGCCTGAAAGTGAGATTCAAGAATGAGACGGTCCATAACTTGTACATCTATCACATCCTGAAGCAAGCCAGCATTCAGATGCACATTCTGAGGCTAACATTGTTATCATGATCAGGCATTATATTACCCAGACCTAGCTCCTTTGGATTTGATCAAAGAATCTATTGAGGATGTGGGCTTTGATGCAGAGTTATTACTACCGGTGAGTCATCAATCCTCACAGGACTTACTTGATAATTCCATTAAACTTCCTGAGTGACGTATACTCTCTCTTTAATGTGAGCACTAACATAACAAGAGCATGTTCATGAAATACAAATCCTTTGTATTGCTAATTCAACATTAGGTATAGTGTACAATTAGTACAATGTAAATAATGCAGATCTCATGATGTGCTCCTTTGCCAAGCAGGTCGCTGAGTTGGGTACCACTCTTTTAGCAGTCAAAGGCATGACTTGTGCCTCCTGTGTGGGATCTGTACAAAGATGCCTAGAGTCCATATCTGGGATCAATGAGGTCCAAGTGAACCTGGTGTCAGGACAAGTCAAAGTGGCACATGATCCTGGGGTAAGTGTAGCCTCATGAGGATTCAAATCTCAAATTTTTTGAATGTCTGAAGTAAATGATTAAGTAGGGGCTTTTAGGGTTTAGGGATTGGGTTTAGAGTGAGATAAAGTAATGCCATGCACTACAGGCTGTTGGCCCGCGGGATATCATCAGGGCTGTGGAGAACCTAGGGTACGAGGCCAGTATATGGAAGGATCAGGTATGAATGACAGGGTTGATATTGTGTATTAACTCTCTTACCCTGGGATGTTCTGAATACGGTTGCACCAAGTGCACAGCATTCAAAAATGAGCACAATCTTTTGTAGCAGATGGTATTCGTACGTCGATAAGATCCTCTCCAATGAATTTTGATCCTGTTATTTCCAGTAGATTATGTTCTGAGTGAAAATGAGCTTAGCAGACAAGCTCAGCAACTAGGTCCTGGATCAATGCACAACATTATTTTGCAATAAACAATCATTTTATTTCAGGCGGCTGATGGTGGAAGTGCTCTTCATCGCTCTGAGGCCCGCACCTGGGGAAGGCGAACCCTCATGTCCATACTCTTTACAACTCCAGTAGCTGGGCTGTACATGACACTCATGATGATGCCTGGTTTGGAGAGGTACTGGTTGGTGCCATTATCTTGTCTACCTGTGGCACAAACTGCACAACTTGTTAAAAAGATGTATCCACAATTCATTTCTGAGAGTCCACTGCTATTGTTTCGCCACTTCCCCTTATATATTCATATTTAAGACCTTCAATTAACACTAACCCTGATGCTACAGCTGGCTAAACAATCACACCCTCATTCTCAACGCGCTGCCTTGGCACTGGGTGGCAGCTTTGGCACTTGCCACATTGGTGCAATTCAATGTGGGGTGGACCTTCTACAGGTCTGCTTGGAGTGGGCTGAAGCACGGCAGTGCCAACATGTCTGTACTGGTGGTTCTTGGCACCAGTTCTGCATATCTCTACTCCTGTATATCTATGGTTAGTGAGGTCATGCTACATATCTCTACTCCTGTATATCTATGGTTAGTGAGGTCATGCTACATATCTCTACTCCTGTATATCCATGGTTAGTGAGGTCATGCTACATACCTCTACTCCTGTATATCTATGGTTAGTGAGGTCATGCTACATATCTCTACTCCTGTATATCTATGGTTAGTGAGGTCAAGCTACATACCTCTACTCCTGTATATCCATGGTTAGTGAGGTCATGCTACATACCTCTACTCCTGTATATCTATGGTTAGTGAGGTCATGCTACATATCTCTACTCCTGTATATCCATGGTTAGTGAGGTCATGCTACATATCTCTACTCCTGTATATCTATGGTTAGTGAGGTCATGCTACATACCTCTACTCCTGTATATCTATGGTTAGTGAGGTCATGCTACATACCTCTACTCCTGTATATCTATGGTTAGTGAGGTCATGCTACATATCACTACTCCTGTATATCTATGGTTAGTGAGGTCATGCTACATACCTCTACTCCTGTATATCCATGGTTAGTGAGGTCATGCTACATATCTCTACTCCTGTTTATCTATGGTTAGTGAGGTCATGCTACATATCTCTACTCCTGTATATCTATGGTTAGTGAGGTCATGCTACATATCTCTACTCCTGTATATCCATGGTTAGTGAGGTCATGCTACATATCTCTACTCCTGTATATCTATGGTTAGTGAGATCATGCTACATATCTCTACTCCTGTATATCTATGAAGCCATGCTGTTGTGGACTTAAATAGGAAGCTGCTGAACCCTGGCATATTGCAAAGCCAGTGATGTTTAAACAAATCTCTTGTTATGACAGTAGGAGTGTAAGGAGTCATGAGGTAACTGTGTGTCCAAGGTCCTTTCCAATCCCTTCATCAGTATGATTTGGAATTCATTGAAGCATTTCAGCATCTCTCAGAGTCACACTTAATCATCCTTGGCAGGTTATTGCTGCTCAAGAAAAGGCATATCATGGCCATGTCTACTTTGACAGCAGCATGCTCATCATTACTTTTGTCTGTGCTGGTGAGTTAAGGCTTATGTCAGTGGTATGGTAATGCATCAATCATTTGGACTCCTATCAGCAAATACCTTGTTTAATTCAAATTGTTGATTTTGAAAAGTCATTAAATATGATGTACTTGTGCTCTGCAGGTAAATATATGGAGGCTGGTGCAAAGAGCAAGACGACAGATGTGGTGTCATCCCTTATGGGTCTTGCTGCCAAAACTGCCACATTGCTTCAAATCAATCCTAAAACTGGTGAATCCTATATCTGTCTTCATCTTGAACAGCTGCGATGCTATACTTACTTTAATTGTGCCCACTAGTCTTTCATGGCTCTTCACTCTTTCAATGCTCACTGTTAAATACTTCAATATTTGTAGTGCCTTTGTACGGAAGCTCTTCACTCTGTCAATGCTCACTGTTAAATACTTCAATATTTGTAGTGCCTTTGTACGGAAGCTCTTCACTCTTTCATTTCCATACGTCAGCAGCTGAGTCACCACCCTCTTTACTGCTTACAGGAGTGGTTGAGGGTGAGGAAGTGATAGGCACTGAACTAATTCAAGTGGGTGATGTCATCAAAGTACTGCCTGGCACTACACTTCCAACTGATGGGAAGGTAGTCTTGGGACGTTCAGCGGTGGATGAGTCAATGATCACAGGTGAGCTGTGGACGTAACGTAACGCATAACAATATGCAGTCTCCTATCATGAGTGATGGTGGGTAGACTCCTGCTAGAATATACAGGACTGGTGACATTGTATCTACAGCAACTAGGGACTCACTCAGGGCTGAAGCTTCTGCACATGACTAGCTATTGATCGGCAGGCATATCGCAATAATCCTGTTTTATCTCGTTTGATGGCTCAGGGGAGTCCATGCCTGTGGCTAAGGGCATAGGACAGGAGGTGCTTTGTGGTACAGTCAACAAAGAAGGGCTGCTTCATGTCAAAGCCACAAGAGTTGGCTCCGACACCACCTTGGCTGCAATTACACGCCTTGTTACTGAATCACAGGTTTCTAGAAGACAGATGCCTGCAAAGTTATTCAGTGCTATTTCCTGCAATTCTAGACACTCATAGGACACTTATAGGACACTCATAGGACACTCATAGGACACTCATAGGACACTCATAGGACACTCATAGGATAGGATACTTTGAAGTCAAGCGTAGAAAGAATGGAGATGACTTCTTGTCTCACCATTTTTTTCACACCTCAGTTTTGGCCTATAGAGTTCACCTCCAAACAAATGTACTTTGCCTGAAGTAAATGATATGCCTAATGCCCCTGTTGATTTATGTAGGCTAACAAAGCTCCCATTCAAGCAATGGCTGACACCATTGCTTCCTACTTTGTGCCGGTGGTGGTGGCCATTGCTGCATTTGTATTTGTTCTCTGGGTTGTTGTGGGGTATGAAGTGAGTGGTTGTATGTCGCACCTAAATCCTAATAAGATTCGTCAGGAATTCAAAGTTGCTTAAATAGATTATGGAAGGCTTGAAATGGATTGACTTTTCATGCCATAGAGAATCGTCCATCCTTCCCTACTAATACGTGGCTTGTTCCCTTGGTTTTAAAAAGTCGCATTCCTTACAGAGGTGTCATTTTTGTGGTCATTCTCATGTACTGCATCAGATCATGATTCCCAACCACTCATTCTCATATACTACTGCATCAGATCATGATTCCCAACCACTCATTACCCGTGGACTCCACTCCTTTATTACTTGGCCTAATGAATGCCATTGAGGTCCTGGTCATTGCTTGTCCTTGTGCTCTGGGTCTAGCCACACCAACAGCAGTGATGGTGGCAACGGGAGTGGCTGCTAAATTAGGGGTGCTGATCAAAGGTGATAATAAGGGTGTGATGTAGAAAATAGTATCTGTGCTAAACAGTGTGGTTTGAAGATGTGATCTTGACTTCAAGAGGGATCATTTGACGCGTATGTCGTCCCTAGTGAAAAATGAATCTCTGCGTGCTTATTGGCATTAATCATCTGAACGGACAAATGCAGATGGGCCCTGTACCGCCTGCATTTTCAACTCATTCATTGTAGGAGGAGCGCCAATGGAACTAGCGCACAAGACTGAGGTGGTTATCTTTGACAAGACTGGCACATTGACCCAAGGCAAGTGCACTGTGAGGGAGCTGGTTCTGCTCCTAGACCACCATCATGCAGCTGTCCCCACTGCATCTGATGGCTCTAATGGAGACATACGTGGTGAGGTGTGGAATGAGACCCGTACTCTAGCCATGCTGGCTGCTGTAGAGGCCGGAAGCGAGCACCCTCTTGCAGCAGCCATGGTGCAGCATGCAGCAAACAGATTGACAGAGCTAGATGAGAGTGGTCTGCAAGTCAGTGACATGACAGGCTACATAAAAGAGCTAGAGGCAGTACCAGGGAGAGGGCTCAAGTGCTGTTGGACTGAGTCCAGTGCATTTAGTCTAGAGCCTGGATTCAAAGAAGGCTCCAGGATCGTGGCAATTGGCAACATGCAGGTAAGCCAGCAAGGTGGAGAGAGGGCTGGAAGGGTTGGTAGTATAAAAACCTGTAGACTCTTGTGACCTCCACTCTCAATGTCTCCTGACTTCATACTCAACGTTGTGTGCAAGAATTCCGCCTCTCGGCTGCAAGCATTCTTTCTTTCTTGCAGCCTTTCTTGTGGCAACTTTCTTGTGACATCTGAGTTGTGACATCTTTCTTGTGGCATCTGAGTTGTATTTCCTTTTCATTCAGATAATGACCGAGTAGATTGAGCAATCATAAACATGACTACAATATGTGTCAAACACATATTTCTGTCACATTTGTACTGTTCATCTCATGCGTTCCTTCACATCACATCATAAAATCTACGGTACAACATCGGCTTCGGTATAATCAGCTTCAGTTACGAGTGCATTAGCTTCAGGTTTTGAATGAACAGCATGCTGAAGCATCAGTTCCCAGTGCTCCCTTCATGTCTTGCAGCATGTAGAAGTATATGTTCTGTCATATACTCTGTTCCCAGTGCTCCCTTCGCGTCATGCAGCATGCAACATGGCCCATAGCAAACTTATGCATGAGATAGTGGAATGCTGCTATTTCATAAGACTGACCTGCTCACTTCAGTAATTGCTGTTGTGGACCTCTGGTTTGTAGTGGATGAGTGACTGTCAAGTGCCTCTGACTGCACTGGTTCACACAAGTGTGGAACAGTTGGAGTCCCTTGGCTGCACAACAGTCATTGCGGCTGTGGATGGGCTTGCGGTTGCTGTGATCGGCATATCAGACCCATTGAAGCCAGAGGCCAGAGATGTGATAAAGCTGCTTACTACAATGGGGAAGGAAGTGTGGATGGTGACTGGTGATAGCAGGTATGAGAGGACACTATGATGGGGAATAAGGAAGTGTGGATGGTGACTGGTGATAGCAGGTATGAGAGGACACTATGATGGGGAAGGAAGTGTGGATGGTGACTGGTGATAGCAGGTATGAGAGGACACTATGATGGGGAATAAGGAAGTGTGGATGGTAACTGATGAAAGCAGGCATGAGAGGTTTTGAGCCTGTCTTTGAATTGACAATATGCATTGCTGTTGAAATGCGTAGCGCTGAGCCACTAGTACATCTTGCGCAAGATATACTATTGGCTCAGCGCTACGCATTTCAACAGTTGCTGTCTTGTTACTTCATATGCCATCGCCAGACGTTACAAACAGTGTTTCGATAGCAAATACATTCTGTAAGAACTTAGCAAGCAGTGGTTTTCCTCCTCATGCTTGCTACAGGAGAGTGGCTGCTGCCCTTGCCAAAGAAGTCGGAATACCTCTGGACAGAGTTGTGTCAGAGGCCACTCCTGCCACAAAGAGTGAGAAAGTAAGGGAGCTGCGTGGTGCTTTAGCACAAACTGGTGAGAATGTGGAGGAAGAGACAAAAAGAATTACAGTTCTGTCTCGCAGCAGTCAAGTTGCATCTCAGCGTTACGATGGACTTCTAAAGCCTTTGCTAGGTTCATCAGCTGAGCATGATGTTGAGGTCGGGAACTCTTTTGAACATACAGCGGTCAGCAATAAGGCAGGTTTGAAGAAGAGGCTTCATAGAGTGGTGGCAATGGTGGGGGACGGCATCAATGACAGCCCTGCCCTGACCGAGGCTGACGTTGGCATAGCTATTGGTGCTGGTAAGAGCATGATTAATGATTGAAGCCTGTGTGCTTGAATCATTAAGCGCTGCCTACTAAGATCAAGTGGCACAAAAATATTTCTGTAGTGCCAACTTTAGCTGCATGTGGTGATCAAGTTTGGTATTGCATGCCATGCCATGCCATACCATTGTGAGGAGAGGCATTCAGTAAGGATCATGATGATCTGTTGCCATGCAGGGACTGACGTAGCCATGGATGCTGCCTCAATCATCCTCATGCGCAATAACTTGGAGGATGTGGTAGTGGCATTTGATGTCTCAAGGGCTTGCTATCATCGAATCATAGCTAACTTCTTCTATGCATACTCCTACAATGTGGTACGTGGATGTGATTGCTGTAATTAGGCAGATTACTACTTAGTGGTGCTCACTTTCGCGTACCTTGCGCTATCTTATGTTTTCTTAGGCCATGCCTACATAAGTTTAAACCTAACAGAGATCAATTGTTTTCCAATCTGTTCCTCATCCTCTAAGGTGGCTATACCTCTAGCGGCAGGTGCTCTGTATCCCCTCACTGGGCAGCTGCTTCCTCCATGGATGGCGGCAATGTCAATGGCACTGAGCAGTGTCTCGGTGGTCACCTCCTCATTGTTGTTAAAAACATACAAGAGGCCGAAAGCACTAATGCATGCTGATAAGTAGTGATTTAGTTAACAGGATTGTGATGGACCTCTTGACAATGGTGGAAGATGATATGTGGTTCAAATTCAAAACGATTCTGAAGGCAAGAATGTGAAATATTATTTTCTTATGTGGCTGGGTGTTCTGATAGAATCCTGAACTGCGAAGGGCAAGGCTACGAGTCACAAGAGTCGTGCCTCTAAGAAAAAACCAACTAACAATCACCTTCCAGTCTTATTGCTACATGATGAGATTTCTCATGATCTGAAGACTCATGTTCAACGCATAACATAAATATAAATATTGCACTCTTAATGACAAACCCTGAACTTCATTCGCACATCCCTCCATCAGTCCTTGTTGGCTATGAAAAGTTGCAAATTCGTACTAATGTGATGGCCACATAAGCATTGATAAGCATTGATATTGCTATCTACTTTCGATCTCTAAGGGGGATGTATTTTTAAGTGATTGCTTTCTCCGCGTCCATTTCAGTTTAAGTGCAATGTCTCTCTCATTTATCTTCTTGACCTCTTCACTATATAGGCCATGCTCTGTGAGAGCCCTGACTCTCTCCCTCACAGCTCTCTCCCTCAAGTATTTGATGGGAGGTTTGGGTACATAATTCTCAATGAAGCCACGCAGCTGCTTGTTAGCTTCCACATGCTCAGAGAGTTGCTGCTTAGTGTGTGCTGTCATTTTAAGAGGGCTGATGGGTATGTTGGGGAACCCGTGATTGATTGCCACTGGTGGTCGACACAGATCATGGTAGTACTCATTCATCATGTTCAAGTACTGCACATCACAGTTCAGGCATTGCTCAGTTGGGCATGGTAGAGTCAAGATCTCACTACCATTAGTTATGTACATCATTATTCAGTGCATGAGAGTACCTCTACAGCAGAAGTAGCACTTGAATGGTGTCAATTACAAGGTCCACATGAGTCATCAGGAAATGCCCACCTTCATTTTGTCTGTCTCCACGATGACCATGTGAGGAACCTGAGAACCAGTAAAGTTTGACATCAAAGGCATCGGACATGATATCAAAACATATGTACATTGATTGACATATCACTCTTGTACAGGAGGATCTTAATATAGAATGCCTGGTTATCATACAAAATGAAAGGTAGCTCATGCTACCTTCATGAGCATTCCTCGAATGGAAGCATTATTCGGCTTCTCGACGCATTCATGTGGTCTACTGAGTCCTAGAGCTTCCACGATACGTCGCTGAAACTGTGGTTTTCCTGCAGTACTCCGTCTAAGTGTAACAAACAGACTCCTTATAACCTCTGATTCAGCCATTGTCTTAAGACATTTCTTAAGATGCGATCGATAAACGAATGCACGTTGCTGTGTGCCTGTGATGTGAGAGTGTGGCGAAGTGTGGAATGGGGATGATCGGCCAACTGGCTGTTTACTGCAAGGAGTTGTCAAGCAAATGTTGAGATATTCAGACTCATGGATTCGGCATAGAATTCCAAGGCTTTTGTTGCAAGGAGGATGGGAGAAGGTCCTTTCTGCTCACAGAGTCAAGATGCCTCCACTTCAGGAGAGTCCATCTCAGCAACTAACATGTGCAGCCTCTGGTGGCGACACCCTCCGTTTCGTGTATGAGCCACCGGGCAGAGCACTCAAGTTCAAATTTGCAAGAGGGTCTCAAAGAAAAGCATCAGCACCTACAGATGTCATCCCTGAGGTGGAAATCATGGTAGAGGGGTATTCTGGGATGGATAGGTGAGTTCACTACCTAGCTCCGTTCCATGATTTTTAAATTCTAAGTGGTTCTAGCCTAATCATTGCAACGATCTGGTACAGGACAACTACGTTGATAGTGATAGACTAAAGAGTGTCTCTTAATTCTGGACAGTGATGAATTGGAAGACATCACTGATCAGTTGCAAGAAGATGCAGAGAAAGCGGTGCGCCAAGTCCTTCTAAACAAGGCTGCTTTGGAACCATCTTACAAATTGCCACGTGTGGCCAGCTTGTCCCTGGTCTTGTGTGGAGATATGCACATCCGTGCCTTGAACTTGCAGCATCGGAACAAGGACTACCCGACTGATGTCCTATCCTTTGAGATGGAGGATGAGATGGACTACAAGGTATTAGTTTACATTGGATGACTAGCTCACTTGAAGACGTCCCCAAAAAGTTGAAAATATTCCATCAATTAAAATAGCTTTTTACCCTTTTGCCTCCACAAAGTACTGTACAAGGGGCTGGTTTATTGCACTGTAGAATTGATGCTAGCCGTTCATGTCATGTGCTGATCGTTGCCTCAGCTATATTTTCTAAATGTTCAGGTACATCTCCCTATGAAGTTGTTAGGGGATTTGTTCATCTCAATTGATACTGCAGAGCGCCAAGCAGCTGAGCGTAGGTCAGAAATGCCAGTCCAAAAACCCTTGAACTTTTTATTCAAATTTGGTTATATAGATAAGCACTTTCTTAGCGACTCTGCATTTTATTGCAAATTTTAAAACAATTGTATCCAAGATATGTGCTTCTCATGACAGCCTTGCAGTGAGAGCTTCAATGATCCATTTATTTGAATTTCTTCAGGTACTCTCTGTTGGATGAGCTCAGAGTTCTACTTGTCCATGGGGTGCTGCATCTCGCTGGATATGATCATGAACGCAGTCCTCAGGAACATAATCGCATGGTAGAACAGGAACTAACTATAATGGAAGCCATGGGCTGGTCAGGTTCAGGTCTGATCAAGGCTCAAGAGGCCCTAGGTATGCAGGATGAGGAAAAAGAGGAGATACTGATGGCCTGCTCCTCTTCTTCCTCACGAACACTGCCTCAATCTGCTGCGCCCAACAGCAAGGCGGCATCAGCTGCAGGGCGGCAAGCGGCCAGGTTGTCAGATCAAGGTGAAGGAGGTAGTGATATTGTAGCGCCTGGACTAGGAAGTATCTGGCAGCTTACAGCAGCTGGAGGAGCTGGTTCCAGTGGTAGAAGCAACGTGATAAGGAGAGCAGCTATTGCTGCTCAGCAGAGGGTTGTAAACCCTGCTGTAGACCCTAAAGCATCAGGACTAAGCTCCAAGGCAAAACATGTGTCAACAGGGGCTCTCTCTAAGGCTGCAGACCCTTCAGTATCATCCTCACATAAATTCTTGAAAGAGGACAGCCGGCAAACTAACATCCTCACGTCAGAACCTACCGCAAAATCCACGACTCAAGACAAAGCTGCTGCCCCAAAAAAGTCCGCCTCTAGTGCATCAGCCTCCCCCCGCAAAATGAGGAGCAGTGAGATAAGACTGGTAGCGCTTGACATGGACGGCACGCTTCTAGACAGCAATAGCAGAATCCTACTTTCTTCTGTTAAGGTAAGATTGTAAGAATCACCCTCTTCTTGCCATGTTCTTTGGCAGCATAACAAGACTCTCCACATGGTCTAAACTATAACACGTAGTCACTTCTGAACAGCAATCATGTAATATTGCAAGGGACAGGATCAGGAGTGCCTTCATATTCCTCAGACCCTGTGTCATGACCCTGTATTTGCGTCTCATCCAGGCCATTAAGGCAGCCTGTAAGCTTGGTGTACGTGTAGTGCTGGCAACAGGCAAAGCGCGGCCAGCTGCAATTAAGGCATGTCGGCAGTATGGACTGGAAGGTAAGAGCATGCCAGTAGCATATGTGGGAAGGCGCGTAGTTACAAAGGCTTGATTCTTGGGCTAAGACATGTTCAAGAAAGCTTGATCCATAAACTTTTTGAGTTTATAATTGTTTTTTTAAGTTCACAGTTGTCAAGTGTGTAGTGACTGGTGTTTTCAGGTGTGTAGTGACTGGTGTTGTCAAGTGTGTAGTGACTGGTGTTTTCAGGTGTGTAGTGACTGGTGTTGTCAAATGTGTAGTGACTGGTGTTGTCAAGTGTGTAGTGACTGGTGTTGTCTAGTGTGTAGTGACTGGTGTTGTCAAGTGTGTAGTGACTGGTGTTGTCAAGTGTGTAGTGACTGGTGCTGTCAAGTGTGTAGTGACTGGTGTTGTCAGGTGTGTAGTGACTGGTGTTGTCAGGTGTGTAGTGACTGGTGTTGTCAAGTGTGTAGTGACTGGTGTTGTCAAGTGTGTAGTGACTGGTGTTGTCAAGTGTGTAGTGACTGGTGTTGTCAGGTTTGTAGTGACTGGTGTTGTCAAGTGTGTAGTGACTGGTGTTGTCAAGTGTGTAGTGACTGGTGTTGTCAAGTGTGTAGTAACTGGTGTTGTCAAGTGTGTAGTGACTGGTGTTGTCAGGTGTGTAG
>BEGY01000013.1:687135-724164 GCA_002335675.1 Chlamydomonas eustigma
CTGGTGTTGTCAAGTGTGTAGTGACTGGTGTTGTCAAGTGTGTAGTGACTGGTGTTGTCAGGTGTGTAGTGACTGGTGTTGTCAAGTGTGTAGTGACTGGTGTTGTCAAGTGTGTAGTGACTGGTGTTGTCAGGTGTGTAGTGACTGGTGTTGTCTAGTGTGTAGTGACTGGTGTTGTCAGGTGTGTAGTAACTGGTGTTGTCAGGTGTGTAGTGACTGGTGCTCCAGATTTATAGCGCTTGAAGGGAGGAAAAGTTTGTGTCATTATACATCACCCCTGGAGTACAGCTTCATGATGCAAAGGAAAAAGTGATGAATCTTTTTTACATCTTTCCATTTAACCTCTTATAGGTGACAATCTGGTAGTGTCAAGCAGAAGCCCAGGCCTATTCCTACAGGGTTTATCTGTTCATGGTTTGGGAGGCGTACAGCTGTCTGACGCTCAGCTACCAGCATCGGCTGTGGAGCAAGCTTTCAAGTAAGTGTGAAGGAATTGAAAAGCAGATTCTGTCATGTAAGCCGTCGATTTAATGGTAGGCAACATGCTGTGTTAGTAATCGCTTAGTGCGTGTAATACTGCTGCAGGTTTCTTCAGTCCGATCAATGCTCGCAGATAAGCGCCTGTGCTTTCCTTGGTGATGAATGTTCAACACTGTCCATGAGTCCTGACATTCGAGCTCTCAGTGATGTATATTATGAGCCACTTGCCAAGGTGTGTGCCATAGTCCATAATGTTTTGAAAGAACATATATCCTGAAGCCTAGAAGCATCCAACAGTCCATATTTGCCTCTGGACAAGCAGGCAAGTCTGGTCTTTGAAAACAACTGATCAATATCGTCCTCCTCTTTCAGGTATTGCCCTCCTTGGATGCACTCCTCAAAGGTCCACCAGTGAAGAAGATATTGTTCATGGCCAGCCCTGAATTGATAGAGGAACGGCTGAGACCTTTATGCCGAGCAGCATTCCAACGTGTGGGCTCAGGAGCCTCAATCATCCAGGTTGTATGTATTAAGACCTAGTTTGAATTTTCATAGTCCAAAATGACTTATCTTGTATGGCCTGTTAAATTTAGGCGCTTCCTAACATGTTGGAGCTGGTCCCTGAAGGCATCAACAAGTGGGAAGGGGCTAAGGTGCGGTGTTTAGGTTTACAATATTTCAACTTTGAAGATTTACATGAAATTACGAAGTTGCCAGCTCTGCTTAAAGCCTCTGCTAACTTTCATGACATTCATTTGATCCTGGGGGCAGGTTCTACTGAGCAGCCTCGGAGTGCCTAGGGAGCAATTCATGGCCATTGGAGATGGTGGAAATGATTTTGAAATCGTGGCTAATGCCGGTGTTGGGATTGCTATGGGGAATGCAGTTGATAAAGTGAGTAGATAAAAATTACAATTTTATATGATTAAGTAAAACGAAGGTATGATTGATTTCTTTTATTTATAGGATTTAGTTTTTGCTCTGATGTTCACATGTTTGATATTTTAAGATAACATTATTCATTCATCCAAAAACAATAAATATTCAAATAACCTCTTCCATGAATATCTTTTGCTGCAGGTAAAACAGGCTGCCTTGCAGGTTGTCTCTAGCCATGATGATGATGGAATAGCAGAGGCCTTTGAAAAATATATTCTTTAGAAACTTGAATGAGAGAAAACAGGTCATGCTAGTTTGTGATACCTTTCGGGAACATCTCTTTGGTGTCTTAGAAACGTGATGAAAGAGCTGCCATTATGAAACTCATGAGAGGCTCGACTTTTTCCTTAGCTTTCAACATGCTTAGAAAAGCTGCGGTAGTACCTTTAACATCAGAGTGTTAGAAAGAGCCTTAAGAGGCCCTTTAGAAATAGATACACCTCATTAGGGCCGAGCTTTGAGACGCCATACAGCCGATCAACAAACACAATGGGCACTTCCTGAATTTTGAATTTAGAGTACTGAGCACGGACAATAATCTCCATTTGAAATGCATAACCTACAGAGGTTGTCTGAGTCAGCAGCTTCTCCAGCACCTCCCTTCGGTACATCCTGAAGGCACCTGTTAGATCTGATGTGGTAGCACCTAATAGAAAAGAGGCTGCCAGGTTGGCACCTCTGCTCACAATCTTCCTGCCCAGGCTCCACCCAGCAACTCCCCCTCCATGACGGTACCTTGTCCCAGTCACGATGTCACATCCAGTCTCTTGCTGCTTCTCCAAGAAGGCTGGAATATACCTACAGCCATAGTCAACAGTCCCTTAAATATTAGTCAACAGCCCTTAGAAACTTCCCTAGGTATCAACAATGTAGAAACATGAGCTACAGAATGTGCCATGAGTTGTGGCGGAGAAACTAGCTCCATTCACGAGGAAATGTGGCAATAACTTACTTTGGGTGATGAGACAGGTCAGCATCCAGCAAAATGATGAACTCCCCTTTGGCTTCCTTCAGTCCATACATGTAGGCACTTCCTAAACCCATCTTTCGTGGTCTGCTGATCACTGTGAGGCACAGCTCTGGCCAATCGCTAGCTAGTTTTCTTGATATGTCTCCAGTGCTGTCTGGGCTGCCATCATCTACGATGATTATTTCAAAACTTATGTCTTTTTTAGACAGGTATTTTTGAATTAACCATGTGAGGATGGGGATGTTAAGAGCTTCATTGTAAGTCGGAACGATGATCGTAACTTTCGGTATCATAGGACATGTTAAGGGTCTAAAAAAGAATGAACACACGGAAAATGTCCACATGAAAAAGACCCCTGCCTTCGTACATGCCTGGTGCTCCTAACCGAATATGGAAATCTTCATTCTTGCTTTCGCTGTGAATAAGAACGTTATAAGCCGCGAATAAAGGTTCAATTTCTGCTGAGATGCTGTGTTCAGGACCGTCAAGGTAATATGCAATTATTTTTTGCAATATGATCTTTTACTCACAGCCTCTTTCCTTCTTACATTGTACTTGATATTCTGAGCTACAGGAAGGTGTCAGGCCCATGCGTTCTAGGGAATTGTGTGCAACTAAGCTGCATCAGAACATGGAAGCTGCCTTCAAAACAAAGTCATCCTCACCTTCATCATAAGGCACACATTATAATCATGAAAAGCAGTTCTGATGAGGGTGTAGCATCAAATGGATCTGAGGATACAAAAAGCGCAGAATATACTCAAGAGATGCAGGCAAAGATGGGGACCAGCCTCACATATCGGTGAGTTGCAGAACTCTTTAGATATTACTACTAGCATCAATATCTGTGAACTTTGAGGGGTATTGGAATATGATATAAAAAACCTAACTTGTCAGAATGTAATTCCTAGGAAAGGGCCCCAGAAACAATGGCTTTTGTTGACCTGTAGGCATGAAGCTGGATTGGATTACAATCGTGTGCTACCAGACCTGATCGTGGGATCATGCCTTCAGACACCCGCAGATGTGGATCGTCTTGCTGAACAAGAGGGCGTGAAAGTTGTGTATTGCCTACAGGTAAAGTGAGAACTGTGGCATGCCCTAGGCCATGAGTCGACTTGACATGCAAACACTCAACTTATGCTGTTTCTGATGAACACTCCATCCTCAGAATCCTCTGCAGCCTTCATCCTTTGAATAATACTTTCTGTGCTTGCATGGGTCAGATATACTTTTATGTTGTCATTGATTGCAATGATTTTAGGAGGACTGCGATATGGAGTACTTCAACTTAGATGTTAGTAAGATTCAGGAACGCTGCGAAGAGAGAGGTGACATCAAACACGTGCGCTTTCCTATCAGGTGACGACAACCTGATGATGTGGTTAAGATTGGTTGTAAACCTGATGATATGGTTAATATTGGTTGTAAACCTGCAATGTTGTTCATGTCATTGAGATCACATGGCAAAGGGTAAGAAGTGTCTGAAGATGGATAGATGGGTCACTGAGGTTACTGCCGAGGTTAGAAACTTTGTACTACTGCTGTTCAGGGACTTTGATCCCTATGACCTGAGGATGAAGCTTCCCAAAGCCATTACTCGTCTGGCTAAAGAGCACGACCCCTCAAAGGGCACGGTGTATATCCATTGCACTGCAGGTGAGGATTGGAACCCTTGCAGTACAACTGTACAGCTAGCATCCTTGATTCATCCTTTGAAAGTATGCTCTAGGTGCACAGATTCTGTGATGCAAGTGTGAACACATTTTCATGATCGAAACAGTCAGTGCTTGATCAGTTTCAAATTTTAAGCCTGATAAATGACATGCTGAATCACAGGGATGGGGCGAGCTCCTGCAACTGCTGTGGCATATATGGCATGGATTCGTGGAATTCCAGTAGACACAGCTTATGAGATGATGACCACAGTTCGGAGATGTAGCCCAAAGATACAGGCCATTAGGTACGTCAGCTACAGTTCGGAGATGTAGCCCAAAGATACAGGCCATTAGGTACGTCAGCTACTCAGGTGCGTCAGGTACAGTTCGGAGATGTAGCCCAAAGATACAGGCCATTAGGTACGTCAGCTACTCAGGTGCGTCAGCTACAGTTCGGAGATGTAGCCCAAAGATACAGGCCATTAGGTACGTCAGCTACTTTTGTTTTAGTTTTTTAACATTGATTCATTTGATTCCATAATTCAGTGATGCAACTTCTATGAGTGGAGCTTGAGTCCTTCTGAGGCAGTTGTACTGCCTCTGAAGTCTGTGTTGAGCTCTTCAATCAGATGTTCATGTCATGTCTTGCAAAGGTCTGCTACTGCGGACCTGCTGTTGGGTACAGGCCCTGTTGCAGCTAGCATAGCTGTACATAGACCAGGCACAGCCACCAGCATACAGGTAAGATTGCAGTGAAATATAAACTGCATCTGCTAGTGGTTACACATGTTTGCCCTTCTCACAAGATCTGTAGGTGTAATGATATTGGGTACCTTAGGTTGACCACCCAATAAGCTATTGGGTACCTTAGGTTGACCACCCAATAAGCGAGCACTGTGACTCAGGTTGCTGGCCTGGATGTGGGTTGGCATCAAAAGCTAGACTTGAAGAGAGACCCGACAACTCACCGCTTCTTGCTCCATAGAGATTTGCTTCCTGGTAGCTACCCAGTGAGTGGTATGAAGCTGTTGCTTGCTTTGCATATGGATAAGGTGGTCCTGCTCTCCGTATTGCACAGCATTCATTGCATGACTACAGGGTGTGACACAGCATTCATTGCATGACTACAGGGTGTGACACAGCATTCATTGCATGACTACAGGGTGTGACACAGATTTCTGTCTTTAAGCACCTATCCCTCCAAATATTGGTTTAAACACATGTGAAGACCATGCTTGGATGACTTTCAAACATTGCTTCTGGTGCTGCTGATCTGCAGTACAAGTTAGTTGTAGATGGTAATTGGACCTACTCTGCAGACCACCCAACCATCAAGGATGGTGAAAATATCAACAATGTCCTGGATGTGAGATATTAGCAAGTTTGACTACAAGAGCTAGGGTAACTAAAATACATGGAACCTGAGTACGCAAAGTATATCTACTTCTTGCATTGATTGCCTTTGTCCTTATGAATGTATGGGCATTGTATGTTTCACCACATTTCACTTCTCGGCTGTCAATCAGGTGTCTGCGGCATTGGATGCAGTGAGCTCTGGCAAGTTCTTGAGGTACATCTCGCAGGTGAGTAGGATGGATATGACAGCACTGACTAGATATTTATGACAGCACTGTCTGGATATTTGGTCATGTCCCTTGTTCTCAGCCTTAGTTGATCCAACTGTGATGTACAGCTTTGGCAGAGTGCAACTTGTTTGTCTCAAATGTGAACCTGCCGTGTTAGGGCACTGTGCTGACAGCGGAGGAGCTGCAAGAGCTATCTGCCATGCTGTGTCCATGGGCGACGCATGAGGCACCAGTGCAGACTACAAACAGTGCTTAATTGTTACAGCGTGTGGATGAAGTTGCTATATCAGCATTCCGCTCGTAGAAATGACTTTTTATTGTCAATTATGTTCAATTGCAATTTCATTGATATTACTCAATATTATGACATGTGAATCAGAGGTTGACGTAAACTGATGGACGAATAAATGATTTAGGTGACATCACATCAAATCAACACATTCACGTCAGTAAACACTGAGACAAATTCATATGTAATAAAAACTAAAAACTGCAGTTTGAAGTGAGTTCATCTTCACTAATTACAGTCTTGGCAACTGAATACTGTGCAGCAGTTCATCAGCTACACAAATAATTCATAACTAAGTCAACTTTATGAAGAAGCTACAGTGAGTAACCACAGTCTAGTTATCTAAGATATTCTTAATGGTTTACTAAAAAGATTCTCTCTCCTATAAAGACAGTTGTTCTTAGTCTGCTGTAATGGATATTTTGCTGTACTGTATTAAATTTTAATTTTTACAAAGTTAAAGCACTGGAGGTTGACCTTTAATTCAAAGCAGAGTCGGTGAAGCATCGTGCTTGTGGCTATTGTTGCGGCTCCAGTAGCTTACTCCATATTCTCAGCCTACCTGCACACAATGGGCCTAATGCAGGCAAGGTATTCGATAACGTCGATATCATATGGCCTGGACCCTCTCCATCATGATGTACATGAGCAGTATTGACAATGACGAGGCTCCTCACTAAGTAGTAGTGGTGCCTCCCAACAAATTTTGCTGATGGGCCACATGAGCTTTCTTTGCGAAGGTTTCCAAGTGCTGTTGAAAAGTAAGGGGAAGTAGGGGAAACATACACAAATGTGGTCGTAAGATTCCAAATCACAATTCATCATATTCAGTAACACTTGTAGGCCAGCCTTGGTACAATAAGGGTATCACCTTGTGGTAATCACGGGCGTGCCTCTCTCTATCCAAATAAGCAGCTTCCTGTGTATAAAATGTGAAGCGGATACACACGTAACTGAAGCCGATTCGTACTGAAGCCAAATCAGAACTGTAGGAATGACCATGTGTGCGCAAATATTTTAAGATAGGAGCCATGATGAGCCAGTGCAGGCCAGCATTAGGCTTCAACTACTTCAATGCAGATCAAGGAGACTTTACTCTTGAGCCCATCTCCTTAATCATGCACTGTGACAATGACCGGTTTGATACTTGTCCGATGGATATTGTCTGCCTATCCTTGTACAGATTACAAAAGCTTATGATTTGGAGACTGCACTCAACGCACCGGATAGACAATATAATGACTGTACCGCAGCAGCTGGTCTAGATGATTCTTATCTCTGAGGCCTGTCTGGGGTGAGATGACAGTATCTATTGCTGCAGGTGGTGGTGCCCTCAGTTGGATGCTGTCCACATCAGTGGCATCAGATCCATGTTCTGCTTGCCTTGAGGACTGATAGGCAGTCATCTACATATGGTGAGCAAGGAGGCAGCAGCGTCAATATCAGGTATGCAGAATTATTGTGTGTATTACAGAGTAGGATCAGGTATGAAACTCCTGTTCTGTTGTTGATTTGGCTTCACAAAGCGCTTCAGTTACAAGTATATCAGCTTCATTCAGTTACATGTATATCAGCTTCATTCAGTCAGCTGCTGACAAGACACAGCAGAGCCAGTAGGTTGCACGACAAGAGATGGAGTCACATACCCACACAATGTTAAGTTGCATCCAATGTGATATCAGGAGCATAGAATAGTTGAAGATATTAAAATGTGTTCCCCAATCAGTATGAATCTCCATGCTGCTGAGATTTTGAGAAATCACTGACATTACTCACCCGGCTCTGTAGGAGTGCGATATGAGATGAGAGCACGGCTGCTTTGGGCAGATAATGCAGTTTCCCCATAGCGCACACGCCGTGCCCTAAATGTGCTATTTCAAGAATTTTTGACTGGTCAGGGATTGTTTTTCTCTTCACGTGTCTCTGGATGGGTACCAGATAGGCGTCAGGGATGGAGGGCTCAGTGACAAAGTCAAAAGTGATGAGCTGGAAGTCATTATCTACAAACATCTGACTGCTATCAGAGTCTTTAAGCAGAGTTGCCCAGCCACGAGAAGACACCCCCAGCCGGACACCCTGGCATGAGGAATGAAGATTCAGCTCATCTTATTTTTGAAGGGTAGTCAAGATTGACATAAAGATGTGTGGAGTGGCTGAAAGCATGCCAGCTTCATAACTAGCAATGTTAGGTAGTATTGCAACTCTAGTAGATGTGTTAGATGTGTGTCGTCCTCATTTCCTTGTAAGTCCCTTTAGCAGTAGTGGTGAATGGTAACTAGCAATGTCTTTCAGCAGTAGTGGTGAATGGTAACTAGCAATGTCTTTCAGCAGTAGTGGTGAATGGTAACTAGCAATGTCTTTCAGCAGTAGTGGTGAATGGTAACTAGCAATGTCTTTCAGCAGTAGTTGTGAATGGTAACTAGCAATGTCTTTCAGCAGTAGTGGTGAATGGTAACTAGCAATGTCTTTCAGCAGTCTCATGGGATGCCCTTGAAAGCACTTGCTGAGCTCCAGCTCAAAATGTCCACCTCATCACCTAAGATTGCTAATGCTGTACCCTACTGCTGTACCCTGCACCTTAGAGTACAGCTCACGTAGCAGAAGTCCAGAGGGGGTGGAAAGAACCTGAATACTCCCCCAAAGCTCCTTGCCTTTCCAGAACATGTCCAGGACCTGAGATCCACATTCAGCAACAGGAAGTGTGAAAGAAGGCTCCTGATTTGTAGCATTTACAAGGACGAGAATGAAGTGTGATATAATGGCAGAACATGCTAAGGAAATATGTTTAAAGAACTGTACATCTGCAGACTACCTGGGTATTGACTTCAAAATTGCTTACTGCAATTCTTGTAATATTATTTGAAAACGTTTGTGGGTACACATGCCGGAAGAATTAACCGTCCCTTGGCCACAACCATATCAGGCATTTTTTATTATTACTTGTACTCAGACCTGATGGCTAACATTGGCCAAGTTCAGGCATCTGAAATATCTTGAATTATAGTCAGGATGATCCAGCTCCCCAAGGGCTGTCCCGGTCCTAAGGTACTTTAGTTCATAAGCACGTGCTTCACGCTGCAGCACGCTCTGTGAGTGAACAACCAAGTATTTAAATAATGAAGCAGTGATCCTTGAAGGCTTGACATTAGACAGAGGGTCTTGATGGCACATACAGTTGCAAGCTGAGAGATCTGATCCTACTATTATGTGTAAAGGCGACAAGTCCAGGAGGGTAATGTCTTGAATCCGTCATACGGTGTAACATGAATATCACAACAAAGGTCACATGCATGTTTTGAAGCACAATCACCTTGGGGTAAATCCTTTGGTTGTTGTTTTCAGTATCAGCCTTTGCAAAAATACCTTCGGCCAGATTTTCAGAGAGTGTCTCCAACAAACTTGTAAGAAACAAGAGAAGACCAACAATTACAACGCTGACAGCAAACCCTGCTCACCATGCACGATTAGCCGTCCATCATTGAGCTTGAGTGATTTTTTGAACAGCCTCTGCAGCTGTTGATGTTGAAGATGAAGATTGATTTCAATGTTTAGGAATTACTGATCACATGTTTATAACCCAGAGTTTCAATCCGTTCTTACCCTAACACCCTGCAGTTCTGCATGCTCGTTTGGTACAGAGGCACCACAATCAAAGCACGAGAGCATAGCCTACTCGAAGATGCCCATCATTAAGCAGAGATGATTTCATAACGACAACGGGCATATCCACATTCCACATACAGGCGTATTCTTTTAACTCAGTACCATTTTGCATTTATGAAACAGGCTTTCGCGTATGTTCATGCTCCGAACTCATGAATGCAAGGAAGAGTGACGTCATATTTCCACACTTCAGAAGTGAGATTTACAAATCAGAATGTCATCTTCATCTGCATCCTTCGTACCCGTGAACACTCCTTTTCCCTCCCATTCTTTTTTTGATCATCCTCCCTAGCTTTCTTCATACTTTTGAACGGTGAGGCAGAGTTCTTCTGTCCTCTACGTCAAGCAACGCTTCGGCGTTTTATTATTATTATTCATGAACAAGCATTGTCTGGGTAAGAATTAAACACGGCGTTGATTGCTCTTTTCATACAGCACACCTAGAAAAATGAATACCAATCTAAATAGTTAAATACGACCATACGTTAATACATAAAGCATTGCAAAATAGCATGCCCAGTTTTGCACTCATAGATGTTTATCTTCACAAAGAATAAAATACAACAGCGCTAAATCTAGCCTCCAGAGGACGTCTATGGGAGTGATCTCTAACACGGGGAGCTGCACACAATATTTTTATGTTCTATAGCTAAGCTAAGCTGCCAGCTGCGAAGACTGACGTCCGGAGGCTTTCTTGCCTCTCATTGCACTTTGCTGCGTAGTTTGCCAAGGTTTTCTTAATCTTGCTGACCTCAGCTTTTATCTCTCCTGACAGCTTCCGCATGGCATGCACCTGGTCTGTACTCCTTAGACTAGACAGCCCAACATGACTACTTGCTGGCATCAGTGTACTTGCTTCCCCACAGCTCTGGGGCTGCAACCCGCCTTTAGTTCAAAGAAACACAGGCAGTTTTAATGTCAGTACGAGCAATACACATGACAGCAACTTCGGGACTCACCTATTGGAGGGCTTTGACAAAGAAGCATAGCCTCTCGATCCAGCACACAGCCAGCATTCTTAGCCTGTGGCCAGAAAGGATAACACCATCATTAACATCTTTCCTGCCACACTTCCCAATACATGATAATCTCTCACACATATTGGATATCTAGCATAAAATACTTGGTACGCACATTAGAGAAAATCTGGTCCCTCTTCTTTTTGCACAGAGGTTGACATTGATCCCACAAGTGTGCCTTTGTTGCAAAGTCTGACAAGTGGTGGAGATAGTCCCTGGCACATTTCTCTTTCTCCAGGTACGCAGCTTCCTGAAAGGGGACATATCAGAGGCGCAAGTCAACTACCACTCTCCTGACATATCAGAGGCGCAAGTCAACTACCACTCTCCTGACATATTAGAGGTGCAAGTCAACTACCACTCTCCTGACATATTAGAGGTGCAAGTCAACTACCACTCTCCTGACATATCAGAGGCGCAAGTCAACTACCACTCTCCTGACATATCAGAGGCGCAAGTCAACTACCACTCTCCTGACATATCAGAGGCGCAAGTCAACTACCACTCTCCTGTAATGACTGTGTCGCAGAGGTCTTTACATTGTACACCATGTAATGACCGTGTCACAGAGGTCTTTACATTGTACACCATGTAATGACCGTGTCGCAGAGGTCTTTACATTGTACACCATGTAATGACCGTGTCGCAGAGGTCCTTACATTGTACACCATGTAATGACTGTGTCTCAGTAGTCTATCAAAATATTCTCTGGAGCTAGGATCCAACTCGGGGAGAGGGACCTTGTTGGGAGGCTCTGCTGTAGCTGGTTTCGGCCCACCTCCCACACCAAAGTACTGCAGATCGATAATGCAGCGGTATCAACATTCAATTAACATTCAGTCAACAACTGAATCTATATTCCAAAGCAAAATGAGGATCATTAAGTACAGAGAGAGGAAAGAGCCTGACCATCCAGGTCAACAATAGGGTCAGGGTCAATATCAAGGTTGTTTATTGCAGTTTGCTTTCAGCTGCGTTAGTGGCTCTGAGGAAAGGCATGGTTAAAAAGAGGCAGTACAGACATTGTGTACAGCCACAAGAGGACTCAGTGCCTGACCTCTGCTTGCAGTTGTCTGATGTGGCGAGCCAACTTGGAAGGGTCAGGCATCTTAGCAATGCGCTCAATCAAGCAGGTCCCATGCCCCAGATGGGCAGTCAGTACAGCTTTGATCTGATTTGGAACCTTGGCTTTGTACTGCTTTTGGATAGGGACCAAGTATGCATCTTGTGTTGAAGGGTCAGTCACAAAGTCAAATGTGATCAGGTCAAAGTCTTCGTCCACAATCAGTGTTTCTGTGCGGCTGTCACTTCGTAGTGACGCCCAGCCTCGGGAGGACACACCCAGTTTGATGCCCTGCAGGAAGAAACGGATCATGCGGAGATGAAGGAGAGATGAAAGGACAAGGAATGGATCATGTGGAGATGAAGGAGAGATGAAAGGAAAAGTAATGGATCATGCGGAGGTGAATCAAACACGGCCTTTGAGACAATGTCAGTTTACGTGCACACTTTCAAAGCTGATGGGTGCTGACTCAGTTGCATGATCATGACATGAAAGGCCATGCAGAGTGCTGCCTAGTGCAGCACTCATGATGGTCTAGCATTGCCATCCCATACCTGTGAGTACAGCTCCCATACCTGTGAGTACAGCTCCCATAACAGCAATCCAGAGGGTGTAGGGAGTATCTCGATGACGCCTAACAACTGATCTCCCCTCCACCAAACTTCTAGTACTTGGTGACTGATATTGGCAAGGTTGAGGCTATATTGCATAAATATGGGATGACAGTGTGACGGCAGTTGGAAAATTTTGTTGAACCTGAAACCCTCATCCTTGAGGTTTAGCCTCCTTACAACTCACGCAACAAACAATGCACCAATAGTACATCTGCATGCCATGTAGCATCTTCAACAGGGAACAAAGTGTCTGAATCTAAAACTGATGTGCTGTTACAATTGGAAGAGTGCTTATCTTCACATGTAAATGTGATGTACTTCATTTACAATGTAGGAGTCTCCACTCACTCCTTGAGAACGAACTATGATGGTACAACAGGTGCATTGCATTCTTACCTTCTAAAATAGCATGAGTTGTATGAGGGGTGGTCCACCTCTCCAAATGCAGTTCCATTTTGTATTCTTTCAGCCTCGAATCGAGCGGCCTCTCGCTTCAGAACATTCTAACAAAAGCCACAGGGAGAAGAGGCAGGTAATGCAGGATCAGTACCACATCCAAAGAGTAGAAGGGTTCAATTGCCCATAGCTGATAAATTTGAACAAGGACGTGCATGCCTCATTGTGCGAGATCAGGTGAAAATACCAGAACAAATCATTTTTGGACTTTCACATGTATATTAGACTGTTGTCATACATAGCACTTCTCTTACCATAGGGTACACCCGGCGATTGTTGTTTTTGGTATCTGCTCTTGCAAATATCCCTTGAAAAAATGGAGGAGTTAGCTGGGCTCTTCAACATTGACGACATAACTGTAGCTGAGACCTCACCATGCACAATAAGCCGGCCGTTATTTAATTTTAATGACTCCTCATACATTGCCTTGAGCTACGGTTAACAATGAAATGGGAGTTATGCTCATTCAATCTGACGTGACATCGCGAAGTGTAAAGTTGCCCACAGGACAACTGGTATCTACCTGCTCTCGAGATAACTGTATGTCTGGAGGTGGTTCTGGCACCACGGTCGCAGAGCCACCGCAACCAAAGCAAGCAAAGAGGGAGGGCATTTCGGACTCGTGGATGATTCCTAGATGTAACCTTGACTCAATTTAGCACAAGCGACACATCCACACCCTTGAACACTGACAGTAGAGCCACTCCTTTTAGTCTTCCATGACTACGAGAGTAGATCACGTGCTTGAATTGGGTTTTATTCTATGATTGAGGAATCGAAAATAATTAGTGGTCTCTTCCACCCTGTTATGCCTTACCGTACATATCTGAACCTTAGAACAAAAATATAACCTCTGTATGCTGAGATGAGAATTGCTTACATAAGACTTGCTCATTTTTCTATGCGGCGTTTAGATTGCATGTGGGTGAGACTTGATGTCAATTGTACTTTTATGAATTATCCAAAGGTTGCAGGTATTCGCAATTCGGATAGATAATCACGTATTCAGCGAACGATTGCTCGCTCCCTTCAACGTACTTACCTTGTCAACTCCAAGAAAATGGCGCCAATACATATTGATTGCATTGAGGCACGATGCATTCAGAATAAATACTATGGCGGCTCCCAAAATGGTTACAGTAAGACCTCGCCTCCAAGTTGAGAGATTTTCTCTGTATTGGAAAGAGCCACTCAGCACTGAGACGATTGTTCAAGAAGACGTCCAGTTGCTTTTAGATTGCGACACATCGATAGAGAATGTTCTGAAAGAAATAGCTGCAAAACTAGGCTGGCCATCTGTTGATGACCTTCAGAGACTAGATGGCTTCAAAGATCCTTGGGAGCGAGTAATTACAATGGGTGCGGTGAATGTTGGCAGCATATCTCACATACAGCATGTACAATACACTGCCCTTGGCTTTTACATGGGGAGGTTGTTTGAGAATCATGGAGCCAGAATTCTAATGATTGACGCTATGTATAAGCATTCTCTTCTTGAGAAAGGATTGTAGATACATTCAAATAATGGAGGGAGATCCTGAGATTCTGGACTGTAAGATTTCAAATGTCCTGCACTATTGTACAGGCAGGGAGTTAGAACTCTCTAAGACACTTCTGGAGCAGGTCCCTGAACTGTCATCTCAGTCAGGAGATGTGAGCGGTTTAAAAATAACAGTTGTGCGGAAAGTTTTGAAGGCTGATGGGTGGAAGGTGAGAGTTAGCCATGCTGTATAGTCCTGGTTACTTGGCTTAATGATTGAAAGCCCTAGACAGGCCTTGGGGTCAAGGAATTTACCGCAATGCTTTCGTGTTGCATGCAGATTCAACTTGCTAATGATTTTTTGACAGACAGTGACAGCGACGATGAGCATTGAGGAGCAGGGGAAAAGGTCTGACAACACTTAATTTTTCAGAACACATTGCATATTTTTAGCTTTTCAAAGAACATATGCTTTTGGCAGAGGGCCTAGAAACATGACAATGCTGGGTGTTCGTTATTCCATAGTTTAAACCAGTACTTCCATGTGACAATTCTTGAACAGAGAATGTTGGTGAATATTTGTTCATATCATTGGAAAGATTAACTAGCATTCCTAGACTCTACCTATTGAGTGACACATCCATAACTGAACGTTTTGAAGGCCAAGAACAACTGTCATCATTCAGGCTCATCATCAGCTGTTCTCTAATGAAGCAATCATCGAACATCCAACATTAATCGTTGTGGTCAGAGACTCATTCATGATGGTGCGGCTGATGAAAGAGACTGTAAACAAACAAACGTACATGAAAGATAAGAGACATTTTTAAGCGAGCATGCCACTTATCCTGGTGAATCCACTACATCATTCACTACATGTACGACCCTTTCCAGACAGTTCTCAGCTACCATCCCCTCAGTTCAGTAAAAGAATAGTAAAACATGGTGCGGCTGATACTGATGTGCTCATGGACAAAAACCCACAAGCGAATTCAAGATCAAGCAGAGTGCCTCTGGCACAACCTCTTCCCTTCAAAATCATGCAAACTTCTCAACGTCCTCATTAGCCCGGGGGGCTGTTGAAGACTTCCTGACCATGGTGAGTACTGGAGATAGGAAGGGATGAAACACCATGAGAGGAAGGTTCAAGAGTTGTTTGCATACTGTATTGAGAGGAGAAGGACTGAGTACTCTCACACTCATCCTCTGGCTCCAGCCCTGATCGTTTCCTAGCCTGATTAGCTTGTTGAAGGCCTTGCAAACCAGCAGACGCCCGGTGGACATCAGCACTGCCAGAGCTTCCTAAGGAGACCTCAGGCAGAGTGGATGCAGAGGGCGAGAGGCCATCAACTTTCCCTCCCATACTAACACCTAAATCTTCTGATACATTGTTGGACAAGCCTGCAAACGGTACCTCCTCAGTCGATGCAACGCCTGCATCTTCAGGTTCAACAATGGCTTGCCTCAGGTTCTGCAGCTCTCGGATGTCGCCTTCCAGCTGTTGCAGCTGCAGCTCCTGCTGCCGGAACTCAGCTTGCGCTTCCACCAGCTGCCGTCTTTGAGCATCCAGCTGCTGCTGCAGCAGCCTACGCCTCACCACGAGCTCATTGCGCTCCCTCAGCAAGTGCTGTCTCTCCTGTTGCAATTGATGGAACTGCTGTTGGGGAGGTTCCTGAATCAAGAATCATAATAAGGTCAATGCGATACGAAGGCAATAATTTCAGGGGCTCATCGCGTGCGCTCTAAACCAGGAAGTCCAGTAAGTTGTATAAAGCAGGGGGCGTACACAATGTCAGACTAAAACAAAGAATGTAAAAAATGATTCTTTGTCATTCTCTGAAAAGTGATTCTCTGTATGTCACAACTGATTGTCTTAATAGCTTGCAGTCAGCTCTTACCCCTTGCATGACCATAACTCCCTCTGGTGGAAGGATTTGAGGCATGTCTCTGAGCATCTCTTGCAGCTCTCTCTGGTGATCCAACAGCCTCAACATCTGCAATCAAGTTACCTGCTCATCAGTACTGCACTCTAATCCTTGCAATTTGTTCAATTCAGCATGCAATGACCACATTACAAGTACCTAAAGTGCGGATACACAGTACAGGCATTAGGGTTCACAGCAAGCATGACATGTGTGAACCTCCTCATACACAGTACAGGCATTAGGGTTCACAGCAAGCATGACATGTGTGAACCTCCTCATACAGAGTACTGGCATTAGGGTTCACAGCAAGCATGACATGTGTGAACCTCCTCATACAGAGTACTGGCATTAGGGTTCACAGCAAGCATGACATGTGTGAACCTCCTCATCTTTGCCTCTGCCAAAAGACTCACCTGAAGCTCATCAGGATTTGCAGCGTTGTTGGGGTTCATGAGCATCTGCTCTCCTCCTGCTGCTGCAGGAGCTGCAACTGCAGCTGCTTGGCCCTGGGCGCCGCCCTCTGCAGGTCCTCGCAGCCTCTTCCAGGGTATGGGGAATCTCCAATTGACCTCCAGCTTTATCACAGCTTGACACATTGGACACTTGGGAGTGGTACCCTGCAGTGTAACAGCAACTTGACACATTGGACACATGGGAGTGGTACCCTGCAGTGTGACAGCAACTTGTCATTTCACATTTCCAGCCTTCATGCACACTCAGCTTCCTTTCGTGTGGTGGCTTTCTTGCAAAAAAAGGAACTGCATCATGAAAGGTGTCTCTGGAAATCTGATGTCTAAGGACATTCAAGTGCTACATACTTAAGCTCTAACTGGAACAAATTGTATTCCAGTCATTGGCATTTACTGAGCAACTTGTTTATATGTTAACAAAATGACAGAGATTGAGGCAGAAAGCCGCCACTTGTCTTTCATGTATGACTAATGGCTGTCACCTGTGCATGACACTGATGCATCCACTGATGCAGGCATGCATGGTGATAAGCATGGCTGTCACCTGTGCATGACACTGATGCATCCACTGATGCAGGCATGCATGGTGATAAGCATGGCTGTCACCTGTGCATGACACTGATGCATCCACTGATGCAGGCATGCATGGTGATAAGCATGGCTGCAAGAGAGAGAGAAGCCATCTGAAGACACAACCTCCACCCCAACACTCTCTTGCTGCTCCGCTGCTTTAGAGCCAGGCACCTGTGCTGCTGCTGCACCTTCCACCCTTTCTGTCACGCCCTCTCCTTTGCTTCCCTCTGATCCAGATGGTGAGTCCATTGAAGCATTATTTTGTACCTTCTCTTTCCCGACACTTGCAGAAGCTGGATTCCATTGTCCATCTTCCACACTTTTGCAACCAGATCCAGATCCAGGGGGATTGATCACAGCCACAGCAGCATCTGAGGAGGGTGCAGCATCAGCTGGGGCAGCTTGGGGGCATTCTGCTTCATCATGACTGCAGCTCTGAGATGGCGATGGAGCTGGAACAACAGCAGTTTGGGTCTTAGCACCTGGGACAGACATCTCATCCCTCATAGCACCTGGGACAGACATCTCATCCCAGCAGATGGCGCAGTTCCCTCCCATTCGCTCAATATCAGCGAGAGTGGCAGGCTGTACAATATGAACAAATAAGTTGCTTTTCTCATACTGGTGGAAGGTGGATGTAGACATAGCAGCACAGAACTTCCAAAAGATAATTCAAATATGTCAGGCAGCTAGCTTTAAGGCCTCAAGCTGAGTGATCATCCAGAATTATCGAAGTGTAGCTTCTTCGCAGCTAACATAGTGAATGAACACTGCAGCCATGTCTTGCGCAAGCCAGGAGTCATGACCTCACCTTTAAGGCCTTGATGCTGATAGTGCTGGCGTTACTTCGGAGCAGGTGGTAGATGGACAAGATGGGCGCGCCCCAGAAAACAACTGACACAAATGTGCTGAATATGAAGCCAGCTCCATACACCCAGCACACAGCAGGGAAGGAGTATAGGATAACCTGTTCATGTGCATCAAGAGAGGGGGGATGGGACTAAGAGATGTAGGGGACTGCTGTCACAAGTGCAGCTAGCATTCGAAATGGCTAGGTGACTCTTAGGCAGCAGAATTGATGAGCAAGGTGATACAGCGTTAAAGATAGATCGCATGGTCATTGCTCCATGATGATAATCGAGATGACATGGTTGGCTCAGTCATTGTCAGTTTGAAGCAATGTCAGCCCATTGCAGTACATTGTGTCCATGCACTGATATTCAATGCCAGGATCATCATAACTATGCATTTGTCCATGCGCCCATGCAATCATGTAACAATGCATCATCCCAGGATAATCTAATCTATATGGCACCTTCTGGAAGATAGTACTCAGGCGAGCATTAAGTCTAATCATGCGCCGAGCCAACGGTGGTGGCTCCTTGAATAGGATGAAGCTAACGAAGACCTGTTTCATAGAATAAAACACCATAGGAGTAGAGCAGAGGCCTGCTGATCCTGGCCTGGAAGAGGCATGAAGTTGTCACAAGCCATACACACAACAGCCAAGGTCCACCCAAAAAATCTGTAAGACATTCATAGACTCGGCAACTTGAGAACACTCACGGATATAAGGACAAAGAATTTCTCGCAAGACAAGCGCATGATGGCCAGCGCAGACTCTACCAGAGGAATGAGCTCAATGTGCCGGATGTCCTACAAACAGATCAGGATTGCAATATGTTCGAAATCATATCTGAAGAGTACGCCAAGTTAACCAATTCATCAGTGAATAATGATTCAATTATTGCCTTGTTCATACCTGCATTTTCCTGATCTCTTCAGCATGCTTGTTGATGTTGAGGATCAGTTTGTCGAACCCCGAGCATCTTGACTGATGCTTTACTGGGAGGTGACCAGTGAGATTCTGTTTAGAAATCTGCTCTGGATTTGAATCAAGGGCAGTGTGTTGATCTCTGTAGCTGATGTTGCTTATTACTTCCCCATCTTCATCAGGAGAGGACGGCTCTAGAGAGGATCCTACATCTTCAATCATGGTTGTGATCCCCTGAACCCTGTTTGAGAAATCAGCTGTAGCCTCGAGGTCAGAGGAGCTGATGTCATCAAGTAGGCCTTCAGTGGAGTTGATAGCAGCACTGTGCGGTTCTTGAGAAGAGAGAGCACGGAAGTGTGAGAGGCGGCCCATGATGGACTTCAGATGCTGTGTGTTGGTGATTCCAGATGACGATAGGAGCTCCCATGAGGGCTGCACGGATCCCTTCCTCAGCTCCTCCCATGGTACATGAATACCTGGAGACAACTCATTGAAGCTTAAGATTTGCCTAATGCACAATCAGAAATGCTCTTTTTTGTGCTTGCTGTCTCCTAATGACATGCAAATGAAACATGCGGCTGTTAAATTTGGCATTTCATTAGCTACTCTCGATGTAACTGTCACACATGGCAGAGCTATATCCCAAACTAGCACCATGATGCTCACTTGCTAACTTGATGGAGGTTGTGCTGTGATGCAAAGTGATCTGATGCTCCAGATGCAGTGGCACACAGAGGGCGTTGAAGGCGGCAAAAGTTGCCAAAGTCACTGTGAACATCATCAGCTTAGAGTTAGCCCTGTAAGTAGAAACATGAGCATGACTGTAAGTAGAAACATGAGCATGACTGTAAGTAGAAACATGAGCATGACTGTAAGTAGAAACATGACCATGACTGTAAGTAGAAACATGAGCTTGACTGTGATTGACAGCGTATGGAAGTACAAGCAAGAATAAGGTAATCTCCATTGCAATGCTTGACAGAGTGGAGAATTACAAAGTGCAGTACGTATATTTGAGTCTTGCAGCATGGACTCAAATGCATTTTTTGTCAAGCATCATGCACTACTTTGTGTAAACAATCACTTTGATACATGGTACTCGTCATGGCTTAACACAGCAGGCCATCAGAACTAGCATTTATTTGTCACACCTCATCCTGGGCAGGAGCCTGCGTTGCTCTGGTTTGTGTTCCCAGAATCCTTTCAGGATGTTGGGAGCATAGTTCTCCCTCTCCACGCCATCCGGCTGCTCTATGCCTCCACCAGCAGGCAGCGCAGCAATTGGCACAGCTAATATCTTCATCCTCGAGCATAAGATCTAAACACCAAATCATGCAGAGTGAAGGTAAAACTTTGTTAGTGACGAGCCGTGGTATGGAACTCTGTAACTAGCCATTCCTGGCTGTCATTTTAAAATACCCCGATAAATTTAGCCTCAATTCAAATCATACAGAGGGGAGCTACTACTACTATCTCTAGCTCAGGAACTCAGTAACTTTTCTCATGAGCATGGCTTTTGTGTATCTGATACAAAATGTATATTTTGTAAATGTTTACTTCGATCTTGGTCATCTACATCAGACAGAGTCAAAGGTCTTGTTAAACAAAACCTAGTCTAATCACATGTTACAAGCGCCCAACACCTTCGGCTCAAGGAAGTGCCTATTGCACTTTGCAGGATGACTCAACAGCATGCGTGCACCTGGACACATGGCAGGATGACTTAACAGCATGCGTGCATCTGGACACATGGCAGGATGACTCAACAGCATGCGTGCACCTGGACACATGGCAGGATGACTAGCAGCTCCACAGCAAAGTGAGGCAGTTCAAACATCATACTGGAGCATTCTGCACCCCACTGCTGTTCCCAGTTGTTCAGCCAGTATGGGATCAACCGCCAGCATATGCTAATGAAAGACTCCTTTGTTACAACCTCCTCTCCTGTGAGTTTTGAGAAAAGAAAGTCATTTCAGTGAAACGACAGCTACATTATGTTTTTGACTAAACAGTTTATTCAAGCATGTACCTGGCAGAAGGCCATCCAGGCCAACTTGTATTGCAAGCCTCTGAGCTCCTAAGGCGGCTGTGAGCACAAAGTTCCAGAGAATCGTTGCTTTCATCCAACCAGCCAAGTTCCACCGGAAATCACAAGTACAATACTCAAGCTGGTTACCGCAGAAAAAATAAACGTCCCCCCATCCTAAAAAGCTTGGATCGTGCCGGAGGAAATGGAAGAACGCAATGTTCGACACAGCTGCCCATAAAAGTTGATATTTGTCCCATGGACCAAAACTTTCCCAGCCTCTACATATTATGAACAATAACCATATAGAGAGGGAGAGGGCTCCCCAGGAGGCTGGTGCAAAGATAACGTCGTCAGGGTCCATGCAGAAGCTTGCACAGTACGCCCCGAATATTATGATGACGGAACCTAAAATCTTAAGATTCATGTTGGCTAAATGCTAATGAATAGAAGAAGACATGGATTGTGTGGGTAAATGGTTTAGTGAGATTTTCACATCTCCACCTCTAGATCCAGCAAAAAAACGTTGTACATTTGCAATTACATGCCACGAACCGCTAGTTACTAACACCGCAAGGGCGTGATGCGGTTCATTATTACGACCACAAGGGCGTGCCATAAACACATCAGTTCAAGTTGTGTACTGCTCGAGTGATATCGAAATGGATTTCACATGTTGACTACAAATGATCAACTGTGTGCATGTTGCCAGATCCCTAAGAAGTCCCGTTGTTGTTTAGGGCTTGTACTTTATGAGAGCTCTTTGCACTTCAGAGAGAACAATCAAGCAATGAAGGTCACACAAAACTGAAAACATTTTGTCAATTGCAAGCATTAAGTAGGTGCTATTCTCTGAGCCAGCACCTACATATTTGTCTGTGAAGTCCAGTCAATCATGCATGCTAAAACAATCTAATACTGTACAAGTCAGGACCTGACTGTGGTAATGTTACGACTCTGTCATTCCTGGTAGCTTTTCATATTGTCCCCATCAACTCCTAAGCCATACAAAACGCCCAAGTGCTTGCAGGCACCATCAATGCCATGGAAGTATGTGCTGGCCAGCTTCATGAAGGTGAAGGATGTAAGCAAACTGCAAGCACGGGACAGTCACATGGTGCTCGTCAACATGATATGTGCAAAGCTACAGGTTGCTACTACAATAGATAGGTGGGACATTTAAGTACCACCAAGAATGAAGTAGACGCAAGAGAGTTTGAGGTACCAACACATTAAACAGTACAACAAGTCGAACTAACTGTAAGTAGCAAGGCACACTGTCTAATCCATACAGAATATCCTTCCACAACCTTCTATTGCAACTGCACCTGTCAGAACCAGCCTGGTGCTGCGGACCAATGCGCTGAACATCCAACAGCTCAGCCAACTTGTTGAGTCCCCCATGCAGGCTGTCACAGAACTTCATCATGTACTTGATGTCAAACACATTGGGGAAGTACAATTTCAACAGCTCAAAGAACTCTGCCTCCGTGTTAGGCAGTGGCATGCAAGTCAGAATCTTGAGAAGGTACCTAGCAGGGGGTGTGATGAGTGGATGAGTCAATGCTGGTAATGTTGCCTCAAGAGCTCTTTATACGGCCAGGTACAGAAACATGAAAGAATTATGTGCTCTCTACACTGATATCTGCACCTACCCAAAGTCATAGCCGCTGTGGAATGTGATCCATCTTATGTCATCATTTAGTACAACGCCTGAAGACATCATGATTTCCCCAAATTTTTGCACGTCAATGCCTTTTGCCTCATTCCTCTCAAAATCAATCCCAGACTGCTTCAGTAGGTCAATGCTATCTTGAGCATACACATCTTCAGAGAGCTTAAATCCTCTAAAATTGAACTGCCAAACACAAAGCTCTCCGTTCCATCTTGGGAGCTCTCCTTTTTCATCTGTGAATGTTAAGCCGAGCTGGATCAACTTTAGCATGTCGACATTCATTTTAAGCATCTTGTAATGGTAATCTCTGCTGCTCTTGAAATTTCCGACGGGTCTGCCAAAAGTATAAAGTAGTTGATTTAGAGAAACTCAAAACATTAAAAGAAGTTTTTTTCACTGCACCTTGCCACGACTCCAGGGAACTCTGTATCCATTGCTATGTATGGGTATTGCTCAACCACGTTTCGAATGAGCTCCACTTCATCTTCCAAATTATCACTCCAGACTTCTCTCACTCGCAATGTCTCACCAGAATTGGTCACACCAGTCAGCCCCTCAGCTAATGCGGGCATACTGCTGTAAAATCAGTGATAAAGTAAGTTGATTGAATGTAATGAAAGTGTCAGCACATATTGCGCTTGAGACGAGAAGCATGGGATTCAGAGATGATGACTCAGGGAGGGATTTGATATTTTGGCCTAGAACCTTGAAGTATGGAGGTTCACACAACAGCATTCGCAAAGATGAATTTGACATCCTTCCGTGAGACCTTCCATCATATTAAACACTTGATATGATTCTTAAGAGTGTTATTGTTAGTATCACAGAGCGGCGCAAAGGCCCTCATTCTGCACGCTTTCACATTAAGCTTGACACCCATGTTCAAGCAGCCTTGCCTCATATTAATGTGAGCAGTAATGAGACTCAGAGTGACCAGAAAAGCAGCAAGACTTATGGGCAAATCACAAGCTACGAAAATAAACCTTGGTTCATTGAAGATAAATCAAAGCGTGTGACTCAAGCCTTGAGGTGTGACTGAAATCATACGGTTTGCATATTATAGAAGTTTGACAGGGATTCTGTTGAAATGGGCATCAAGCATGTGCCCAGGGCTATGACAACTGATTCACTAGTGTTGATGAACAAGGAAATTCAGATATGTTAACAGATATGACAATAAATAGTGTTTTAGAATATTTGTAATTAACATTTGTCTATTTACATTGAATGTTGAAAACATCAGGTTTCGATACTGGCATGATGAAAAGAGATTCAAGGTGTGATTCTAAACAAGTAATGAGTCATAATGGATTCATTTGTAGAGGAAGCGAAAGGTTGCTGTCCTACATACCCTTCTTTCCATCAACTTTGAACATGTTTGTCCTTTCACTACACATTCTTTTCATTGCTTCCTTCATGGATGACTATGCATGTATATATATATATATATATCATCCATAGTCATATATATCATATGTACAGCACATGCACTTGTGCAGGGCACTGGTGAGACTTCCCTAGCTCAAAGGGCTTTGAATACTCTAGGGGGACAGAGGATGGGAGGGAATGTGAAGAGTGATCCTGTACAAGGCCCTCTAGGTTGGCAGGTGAGAGTTTGAGCGTCAGGGACACTGTATCTTGAAGTAGGTTAAATAAAGAGAGCGTCAGGGACACCGTTTCTTTAAGCAGGTTAGATAGAGAGACACTCACATGTCTATTACTTAGGACTTCAAATTCTTTCATATTGATGCTGTATCAGCTGATCTGTTTGAGGATATTTAGGGTTTAGGGTTATACCTAAATATATATATACTCCCTTTCTTTGTGTCAGCGGAAGGATGACTGGGATATATTGTGGTCTCCAGCTACCACTGCTCACAAAGCTTTTGAAGGGGGATTGAGACCTGGGCAACTGTGTAGTGCTGTACCAGGGACGCAGAGCATATGCAAGAAGAGACGCTTGTCAGAGACCCTAGTTCAAGCTTATGGCGAGAAGGCTTTTGATATTATCCCAAGGTACAGCATCTCAGGCAGTAATGCATTCTCTGCATGAGGCTTCGTTCACTTGGCCAAAACAATGTGCTTCCAGAAGCTAGTGGGTAAGTGGATGTTGGTGACAGATTGAGATCCTCCTTTCTCCTGCAGAGGGTCCTTCTATGTGCTCCACTTTCACCCTAAACCCTATCCTTCCATTAGACTCTCTTAATGCTTTCCATTAGACTCTCCTAAGGCTTTCCATGGGGAGGCTCAATGTGTGGCTTTACATTCCTCAGGCCCTGGAATGTGTCCCGGTACAAGGACTCCCTTGACCTTAGTGCTCAATGAAATTCTGCCTTTCTCACATGCTTCAAAACATAGCAGGACCTACTCTGTACCAAGACAAGTGAAGGAGTGGCGGGAGTGGATGCTGACTCATTGCAAGGGCGGGGAGGCTCAGCTCTGGATGCTAAAAACTGCGCAGCACTTAGGTGACATGATGCCTCTGGCATGCAGAGTGCCTTGAACCAGTCAGTTACAGGGCTTATTAACACTGCTCACTTTTAGACTGAGGAAAAGCTGTCAGAAGTTGGGAGCTTGCCTGCTACTAAGGACAGTGAATGATGAACGGGTGGGTCTGAATATATCTGATAAATGTTTTGCAGGGAAAGGGCTTAAGCTGGTCCCCTATCAAAGTGCCATAAAGGAGGTCCTGTTACAATTTCAGAAAGCTGACGTAGCAAGGAAATCTGGGAGGGCTAAACAGGTGCATTACGCTCTCATTTAACTGCTTCAGATACTGAGGCTTATTGAGTCTTTTTAAAGTGCCTTTCAGCTGCAGCAAATTAGTTTTTGAATTTTTGCCAGGTTCGCCCCTTTGTGGTGGCTCAACGCTACGTAGAGGACCCTATGCTCATCAATGGCTTGAAGTTTGGCATTCGAGTGTGGGTGTTGATCACGAGTGTGAACCCCTTGCGAGTGTACATGCACTCTGGTGGATTGGTACTGTTCAGCACTGATATGTACTCAAGTGATATTTCAAGAGCAGATGGGAGTGTGGCTGGGGTGAGGAGAGGTGTTAGGGTTTAATTTTATAGACTGGGGTGAGGGGTGGGGTTTACTCTTTAGCGTTAGACACTGGGGTTAGGAGGGTTTCCAAGTGTAGAGTTAGAGACTTGTGAAGACTCTTGCGAGTCATCTAGAGACATTCGAAAGCTGCATAGCCACATTGCAGAGCTGTCATGTTTCTGCATGATGGAAGTGGTGTACATTGGGAGTGTTGTATTGGTAATGTCTCTGTTACCTTGAACTTGTCCAGGGTCATGTCACAAATTATGCTCAGAATAAGGATGGGGAAGTGTGGGACATGAAGCAGCTCAGACGATACCTTGGAGATCGAGATTTTGATGTGCTAATGAAGTGAGAATTGCGTTAGTTGGCCACAGGTTAGGTCAAGGAGTCTCATTCATGTGGCCTGCCCATTATTGTGAAGCTTACGAGCGAGTTATAGCTGCCATGTGTATCATTTAGATATCACTCATTTGATTGTGTATCATTTAGATATCACTCATTTGATCGAAGACCTCATACTACATACCTCATCAGGCCTTCAGTTATGCACAGGGCACTTTTTCACATTGATAGATTTGTGTGACCTACACAGCTGTAATGACCTTATTGTACTGCTGTGCAGTCGCATCTTGCACAACACTGCAATGACATATGCAGCTGCTCTTGAACCCATGAGGAGAGAGGCCTCTAAAATGGGGCGGCCAGCTGCTGGCTGCTCATCCTTTGAGCTGATGGGGCTAGATTTTCTGGTAGATTCATCCTTGAATCCTTGGTTGTTGGAAGTGAACTCAACACCTTCGCTTGCGGTGGAGCACAGCGACCCAGAGGGTGAGTTTATTAATGGCGGAGGATACAGTCCTTCTGGTTGAATGTCAATGTGAGTACATGTACAAGATGGTACTTATTAATGGAGGATACAGTCCTTCTGGTTGATTGTGAATGTGAGTGCATGTACAAGTTGATACTTAGAGGATCCTGGAAGATCTTGGAACGGGAGATGACTAATTAAGTCATAGATAACGCTTTTGCTGTTGTGGCTGCAGAAGGCAGAAGCCAACGATCTTTTCTGCTGCCTGATCTGTCTCATTCATGGACTGACACTCCCCATGTGTTGATGCTTATGTTATGGGGGCAAACTCATGAATAACACATCACATTCTTTGTGGTTAGCAAAACTACGCAGCAAAGTGCAATGAGAGGCAAGAAAGCCTCCGGACGTCAGTCTTCGCAGTTTGCAGCTTAGCTTAGCTATAGAACATAAAAATATTGTGTGCAGCTCCCCGTGTTAGAGTACAGACCAGGTGCAGTGGTTGCAGCTCCCCGTGTTGGAGTACAGACCAGGTGTATGCCATGCGGAAGCTGTCAGGAGAGATAAAAGCTGAGGTCAGCAAGATTAAGAAAACCTTGGCAAACTACGCAGCAAAGTGCAATGAGAGGCAAGAAAGCCTCCGGACGTCAGTCTTCGCAGCTGGCAGCTTAGCTTAGCTATAGAACATAAAAATATTGTGTGCAGCTCCCCGTGTTAGAGATCACTCCCATAGACGTCCTCTGGAGGCTAGATTTAGCGCTGTTGTATTAGCAGCTTAGCTTAGCTATGAACTACAGTCAAAGTTGTGTCCAAAGCTTGTATTCCTGTATTATCTTCTTGTAGTTGAGGGTATGATCTATCACGAGAAGAATTCTATGGTGATGGATATCTTCAAACTACTCAGAATTCCAGAGCGGTTTTCTTCGGCAGTACAACAGGTACTTGGACAGACTGCTGGCTTGTTATGTGTTGATTAAAGGACATCCACATATTTTTATTTCTGTATTTGTCCATTGCTGTGTTTATCATTTGTGCAAGCATGTGCGTTTTTGTATAGAGTTCAATGGTAGCTTTGAAACATGCTGCTGGTGCGTCTTTGCAGAGTGACAATGAGAGCAGCAGCTCTCTAAGCATGATCAATGGCTGTGAAGATAAAGAAGAGCGTGAGGCCCTTGTTGCAAAAGTTTCAGCATGGCTCGGTGAACAAGCGAACCACGAGGTACAGTGGTTAAGTTAGCAAGAGGTTTGTGCAGTTACTGGATACATGATTGTATTACTCTTAGCATACAACTGATATATGTGTTCACATTTAGTTTGGGCGGTAAGTGATGAGCCTCATTTTAATGATTGCATGCCCAGGCTGTCTATGAAATTGTCGCGTCAGAGTTAGAGATGAGAGCTGGCACTGGCTTTGTGCCTTTGATGAACAGCATATCGTTAGCTGAAGCAGAAGCTAGTGGTTGGAATGTAACATTTTCTCAGCTTGATTTGTTGCAAGAGCGCTGGTGTCAAGCCAGGGAGCAAAGTCTAGTATTTCCGTAGATTTCATGCTGACATTCGCTTGGTGCCTCCTTTTTCTTGCCTAATGACCGTGATGTTTTGATGTTGATTTTGTTGACGCCTGGTTGTTATGGATAATGCGCTGCATGCATATAACCACTTCAGTAAGTATTTAGCAGGAATGTTTGTGAGCTTACATGATGATATTCAGCTAGGAGATATTGAATCATCTCTCAAAGTTTTAGCGTTCTTGTCACAAGTCTTTTTTATTTCATTCTGTTTAAAATAGTGTTTGATTCTTAAGCTGGTGATGGGAGCTTTTCCAAACCACATGAAAAGAAACCTTAATGATTACAAAACAACATACTCTATAATATAACAAGCAGCACTACAGAAAAGTGAGCCAGAAATGCCAACAGCTCCAGTTTGCACCTCTATTGCACTTCAGCTTATCTCATGAATGATAACCTATGCCTTTTATTTAGCTAAGAAGCTCTTCCTCAAGAGCCTTGAACTTGGCCTGCAGCTCTGCTTGCCTCTCATTTGCCTCCCTGGTCTCCTTCTTTGCTAAGTCAGCATAATATTGGGCTATGAATCTCTTCTCATTCCAATGCCAAGACTGCTCAAATCAAAATACATGCTGACATGTTAGACAAGTCTCAGCTCAGTGTTCAAGTTTTTCCCCTACCTTCCAAACCATACCCAGTCCAATGCCCAATGTCATGGCGATTGTCACATGCCGAATAAAACCAAAATTCTTACTCACGCCTGCAAATGAGTTCTCATTAATTCTCGCATCATGCATCACTATGTGACTATCCTTGCGTGAAATACAAGCTTTATATATTTGAAAATAAAATTGATCTTACACACCTGCCCCGGGCTCTATGTATGCAGGCGCAGCATAAATAGCTTTTGTATTTCCGACAGCAGGCTGATTAGACATGATCAGATGCAAGACGTTTGGAAAACTGTGTTCGAAGAGAGAATTACATTCGTTTACAATTGAACAAAATCGTGTCGTCTGGTCCCGGAGTGTCGTATCTTTAGCCTGATGCGCTCGTTATTGGTCAACACAATATTGAACAACAGATAACATGAAGAACATTGGAAGGAATAAGATAACAGTAAAGAGACATGTGCGTTCTAATGCCATGCCAATTGTGTGATTTTATCAGCATCAGGGTGATGATGTTCAGCAGTGGGATGTATCTCTGGAAACTCCTCTAAGGGAGTATCTGGTTCCTCTAAGCTGCAGAAAGGTGTGGAGTAATCAGCAACAGCATCCTGCAAAAGCAGAAAACTCGAATGATTTTGATGAGGCCTCAATCTAGGAGTTGCATGTACAAGTCATTCATACAATTTCGAAATTAGACATTGCTGGCTGTTTTCTAGATATATTTAAGCCATAGAAACACTACCATACCCTGAAACGCTGGATTTTGCTGACAGTGCAAGAAAATTGGTCAACTTTCCCTTCAGCTCCTCTGAAAAACTTGAAGTAAGGCAGGACTTTGACCCCCATATTTTTGCACTGCAAGAGTGCATGGGTCTCAAGTTTACAGTCCATCCAAGATGAGAATGTGTCTAGGAGCACATATTGTAGTTAAGACTTCAAACCATGTTGTCATCAATGAAACTTTTTCCACCACTGAAAGCATTAGGGATGCTATGAGACATTACAGCTTGTCCAGGGCATCAAGAAACTTGTCTCAGTTGTATTGTTTCTCTCACCATCTCCTTATTTGCCTGTGAGTGGGTGAGAATAAAATATTGAGCATCATGTAACCCGAGACTGATTTCAGCCTAGTCCCATCGCACACTGCTGCATAGATTCTGAGTCTTATACTTGAAGTATAGTGTTTCAAGATCAGCAGAAACTTACCTCAAATGAAACTTTTAAGAATACCACATCCTCTAGATGCTCATTCATGATCTTGCATAACTGAGAAGTAGGAGCGCATGCATATTTCTTTTAAAAGGGCATTGACTCAGCTGCCACGCATCAGATAGGCGAATGAATTAGTCACAAAGATGAATCAAGCAGTATGCATACTCCAAACATGAGTAAGATTACAAAGGAGAAACAAGTACCTTAGGGTACAGGGCTTTGCATGCATTACACCTGCAGTAAAGGGGAGGGAGCATAAGACCTCAAACTTAGAGCATATTCATTCCCAAAAATAAAATGCCTTGTCAACATAATGTGCAGTCTTAGAATTCTCAGAAAGCGAGTCACTCACCAGGGTGCATAGAACTCCACAATGACAAGCTTGTCTCCAGCATCAGCCTGTACAAGGAAGTCATCATGATTGGCAATAGATAAGATCATGATCATCTGGTGAAGCTAATTCAAAATTTGCAGGTTTGTAAGCCATCAAACTATTCTTGCTCATCCTACAAGAGGTCTCAGAAGATCCTTCTAATATGCAAGTCCTCCTACCAGTTCATTTACGAGTTCTTGCACTGAGGAAACGTCTTTCATGTTAGAGGCTGTGTCCCTGTTCCACCTGCACAGTATAAAATATACAATACAGGATTCAACTCAACCTTGCACATGATCGTGAGAGTGCCTTACAGAGAACCATCTACTTACCATTTGACTTCGTCACTAGTTCCTGCCTCTGCCTCTGCAGTTGCAGAACTCTGCCTGCATTCAATTAAAACTGTAAGCATGTATGTGAGCTCCAGATATAGAGTGGCCGAATAATCCACCTGATACATCTACCTCCGAAATGGGTGGGAGAGACTGAAGTCTTGTACTGTGTAGGCATGCTAAGGCGTCTCAATAATTTTTCTCTTACAGGATTATACAGACGTTTACATCTTTGCAGGTCGCAGCTCGGTGCATTAGCTCTCAGAAATTTCATGGAATCAGATTTCAACACAAAAGCAGACCTTCTAAATTATCAAATGAGGTTTAAAAATTAATCGAACCTGTGCCCCTAGTTGCAACGTCATTTCTGTTTGGTAAGCCGATTGCATCGCTCCGCAACCTATCTCTCATTTAAGTTTGTCCGTTGATTCAAGGGAACTGTTCAAGATGTAAGTTGTTCCTTTCACAATATGTTTACTTCTAGAAATTATATACCTATGGAACAAGTACCTCCCAGACATCAGATACCTAATTGGGGCCTGGAGATATCAAATATCAGCTTGAATACCTATGTGTATTCCGGCAAATAATTAATAGTCACCACTCTTCTAAGCTCCAAAAATAGCAAGTGGGTCTTTGGGAACAAACTCGTTATCTAGGATAGCAACTAGATACCAGCTGCTTTGCATATCCTGAAAATAAATGAGGAAATCAGTCAAAGATAAGTAAAAATGACAGGATGGAGACTTACTTCGATTGTGCAAATACCCATGACTGAATCTTCGGTTTGCACGTGATTAATGCCTTACCTCCTTAACTAATGGAAGATAAAAAAGAACTGTAGGTCATGAAGATGCTCGTAGTTTGATCACTTAATACCCTACGCACCTTCAGCAGCTGAGAAGATGCTGAGCCAGTCTCATACAATGCCGCCCATCCTGATTCCCATAAACTGAAGGCCTCTCCTTTCCATGACAGAAAACTGTCCTTGTCAAAAATGTAAGGTTGCACAACTTCCTTTCCTGAGACATGAAGAAAGCAATAACTCAAAATCCAGCTACAGACACCTTATGCATGATCAAATTATATTGTATGAAAGGAGTGACGTGAGCTGTCTGAAACACATCATTGAAGCTGTACATCTGTCACCTGCGAAGACTCCCCAGGTCACAGCGCTGATGCCAGAGGCCGAGGCATTGCTATGGACATCACCACCATTGTTTGATGCAACATATGTCAAATTACTGGAAGACTGCAGAGAGGTAAGATACAGCATCAGAAATGACAGTGCATCGACAGTTTTTCTACAGGGTTTCATGAGGTTACATGAAGGGTTGATGCAAGCTCTGTCACACAAGGTGTGAGGCGTGACTTTCAAGGTCGTGAGGCTTGGGTCACTGGAACATCAGGATGGATTTACACATTTGACTCATTCATAGTTCTACAGCAGCTACTCTTACAATTGGGCGCCTTTCTGAAATTGGTACCCCCTCTGCCACACAATTCACAGCTGCATTAGCAACAGAGCATGCCATGCTGTTTACACTGGGAGATACTGCTGTAAAAACCCTCCAGAAGGGGTTCTTGCAGCAGTTAATAGCCTCACCTTCAATTTGGGAAGCAACTCTTTGAACTTGGAGGGAGAGACAAATGCTTCCACATATCCTTTCTGGTACACATACCTACAAAAAATGAGATCAGCTCTTGATTTGGATACCAGAGCACCCCATGATATGCACTGCTTTAACAGTTGAGATATTGTAGCTCTGACTTGAAAGGGCCTAAGAGATAAACTTTGCATCACTTATCTTTTGCACTCACCCTCCAGGACCTCCCCATCCTGCTCCTGCATCCTCTGAGGCAACATCATGGACTGATGACTGTACATGGATGGGGAGCACGTCTGTGTTGATCAGGGCTTCTACTCTTGATAGCACACTCGCTGATGACTGAGCAGGTGCATCAGACCTGCGAGATTCACGTACCAAAATTACAGTAATGACTTGTGCAGCATATACAAAACCTCAGTGCTTGGCCATGGAGACCAAAGGCGCAGCACATGAAAGACTTGGGTACTTCTCCATGTGAAGGACACAGATCTTCCACACGATTCTTCCTGCCTAGCCTTCTCTAGTCTCACCATGGAAACAAGCTGATTTCCCCCTTGAAGTATTTGGTGAACACGGCCTTGACATCCTCCAGGGTGCTCAACTCAGAGCCCCAGGCCTCTAAGGACTTTTTCTTGCGTCCCTCACTCATGTTACGAGATTTGGCACTGCTGTCTGCAATGGCTAGGCTCAACAGTTTGCTCTGCTCTGCCCCCCAGCTGTAATAATGTTCACAAGATTGAAGCAAGGCTGTGAGTAAGCAACAATTTCATTTTTGAAGCAGACTACATTTCAAATAAGCAACTTGAGCCCTTCACCTCATTCACCTCATTCACCGTATGTGATTCCTCAATTAGAAGATTCAGAACATCGTGTGACACTTGCACTTCTGTGTTTCATCCAGGTTGAGTCATTCAAGTCAGATGGATCAGAACATCGTGTGACACTTGCACTTCTGTATTTCATCCAGGTTGAGTCATTCAAGTCAGATGGATCAGAGCTTAAATCTACAGAATAATTTTAGACCATTGTCACAGTCAACTTTCTATCTGTGAGGATGTACATCGAACTGGTCACTCCTTTTGAACCAGTGCAAAAACATTAAACCTGCACAAGCTCCTTTCTACACGCACACCTCTGGTCTTCAAATCATGACAGCCCACAGCACCCTACACCGCTCACCTGTTGGTGGGAAAGCTGTTCCAGCAGGAGGTCTTTGTGATGTAGCTACGGCTGCGATTAGCCCAGCTGATAGGGCGCACACCCTCCACCTAATAGGATTTGCAGTGCATTAGACACATATCACGAGTCATCATGAACAGAAGACATGCTACTTCCACACCCTCCACCTAATAGGATTTGCAGTGCATTAGACACATATGATGAGTCATCATGAACATAACATAAGATAGGTGCATAAGGCATGCCTAATACCTGTCTACATAAGGCATGCCTAATACCTGTCTACATAAGGCATGCCTAATACCTGTCTACATAAGGCATGCCTAATACCTGTCTACATAAGGCATGCCTAATACCTGTCTACATAAGGCATGCCTAATACCTGTCTACACAAGGCATGCCTAATACCTGTCTACATAAGGCATGCCTAATACCTGTCTACACAAGGCATGCCTAATACCTGTCTACATAAGGCATGCCTAATACCTGTCTACATAAGGTATGCCTAATACCTGTCTACACAAGGTATGCCTAATACCTGTCTACATAAGGCATGCCTAATACCTGTCTACATAAGGCATGCCTAATACCTGTCTACGAGTGCCCATAGGCACTAGCCTCCAAGGCATATGTCTAGGAACCTTGGCTGTGTCAATGAAGCCAATGCGCTCCAGAATGCCAAACACAGTGGCCTCCAGGTTCAGGCTGTACATGTGGAGCCCAGGCACACCTCCAGCTAGCAGCTTGCGACACATGTCAGCACCATGATCCATGCCAAACAGCTGCATGCAGGTAGTTACAAGTATGTTATGAAGTAGATCATGGGTCATAACCCATAAGGCATGCCAAATAGATTGAAGCCTGAAGAATCCCTGCAATGTGCTGAAAGTAATAACCTCAACCGCATTCTGTGTCTAGGAGTACTTCATCAACATAACAGATGATAACTGTGTCCATCACTGTAGTTCCATTTGACATGAACTTATTCAATAGCTGTTCAATGAATGCCAGGCATCATATACTCAAGGGGAGACCAGATTGCCTTAAAAAGTTATTTTGAGCATGGCCTGTCTGAATCATTGCAGCTCTATGCTGTTACATGACCTGACTGAATCATTGCAGCTCTATGCAACAGAAGGATCTTGACATACCTTCAGTACCTCCTCCTTGTCCTTCAGTTCCTCAATCTTGACATACCTTCAGTGCCTCCTCATTGTCCTTCAGTTCCTCAATCTTGTCGCTCAGTTCTTGGGGAACCTTGGTCTTGCAGAATCCAGTCATTCTCTTGAAGCCTCCATACGTCATGATGGGCATGATGCCTGTAACAGGTGTGGAAATACAATGACTGATGTCATGATGAGTATGATCCAAGAAAGTGTGGGAATATGCCCACTATTTCAGTGTTGATTCCAGCTGACCTGATGTAAGAAACAACTTACCCGGGAGAATAGGTACGTTGATACCAGCAGATCTGCAATCCTTGACAAACTTGAAGAAGACATCAATGTCATAGAAGAGCTGAGTGATGATAAACTCCCCACCAGCCTCCACCTGGAATTCAAAACAACTCAGATCTGTTCTGTGATCGAGGTTTGATGCCTCATACTCAGACATTAAATGCAAATAATATATTTATTTTATGTGGTTTGAATCAATTATGCCCCGCATCCCTATTCAAAAAAAGAGACAGCTAGAATGAATTAACTGCATCCGGTGTCCCAGTGCCAGCCACTTGGTCTTTCCACTCCAAATGAAATTCAAGATTTGTGATCAAGTGCATCTCAGACCTACGCTGCAGTGCGTAGCTTACCTTATTTTTGAGGTATGCAATGTTCTCCTGGTAGTTCTTCTCCATCTGCACTGGATCCTCCACAATTGTGTCAGGATGAGCCTCTGGGTAGCCAGCAACACATATTCCAAAATAGTCTCCAAACTCTGAGCGAATGTACTTAACCAAGTCTAAGGCACAATTAAAGCCTCCTTCTATTGCCTCGAATTTCTCTTGCCCCTTAGGAGGATCCCCTCGCAGAGCCAAAATGTTCTGCAGCCCATGCTTCTTCACCTACCAGGTTGGGAAGGTAGGAAAGTGAGCAACAGGCAGGAATGACATGTATCAGGGGAACAATGATGTGCTCTGTGCTCACCTCCTTCAGGGCTTCATCCAGCTTTTCAACAGGCATATTGGTGCAAGTGAGATGCATCATAGTGTCGATGCATATCTGCGGAGACAATCAGTTTAGAAAAGTTAAAAGCGTTTCATAATCACATTGCAAAATCATTTTTTACTTGAGATTGCATGGTAGTCGCGATGTCCAAAGTTACATCGGCAGTGGAGCCACCAGCACCCCAGGTGATATCACAAAATACTGGCCCATGTGCTACCATACGCTCCTGCCTCTCAAACAAAGCCTCCACGCCCTGTTCCAAGTTCGTCTTCAATCAAAGGATCAAGTCCTCAGGTTACAAGAATATAGGATATTACCTCCTGCGTTCTCGGGGGGAAAAATTCAAAGGAGAAAAACTTCTCATTTGCAGCTATTTTCTGGTTCACTTTGTCGATAATCTTCATTTCTCTACTGCCTCGACGGCTTTTATTCAGTTAGATTAATTTAGAAGAGATGGCGGAATGAATTACTTATAGAGTACCTAACTGCTCAATTGTGGAGGCACATGGTGTCAGAACTTGGATCTAAAACAGGATCCAAGAAGGTGGCTCCTAGCTAGATTCGTCGTGCTATTCGTATGACTTATGGATCTCAAAAGTAGAAGCATGCATTCTCTTTTAAAGCATTTAGGCACGTTCATTCCTGAACATGTGTTACAAGACTGCATCCGTGAAACGTCCTGGCCAAGAGCTTCATCTTTCAGGCTGACCCAAAAGTCGAAGTCTACACCTGACACATTGCAGTCTATTTCTTCTGATCTTATAACTCTAATACATGACTTGAGGCTCTCTGAGGAGTACGCACGAATTACCTTCCAGCGCAGCAGCTGGTATCCTGCTGCCTTTAGGCTGCCAGACTTTCAAGTGCACAATGACAGGCTCCTGAAACGTATTCGGGCAGTGCACAAGGGACAGGTTTATTTCCAAGGCATTGGGTCCATACTCCCTGCCCTCTGCCTGGATGCCCGCCCGGGCATGAAGGTATGAATGAATTAATATCTCACTGCGAGCATACTTACAGCGTTGCCAGGAAATCCTGATGAATTTAGCCATGGCTGTGAATGTTAAAATGTCTAGGTAATAAGTGTCATTTATCACTCCTCTGAATGTTTCTATCCTTTACAGAACTCTTTGTCATGCGGGTGATGATGTTAGTATGAAGTTATCCAGCAATCTGGCTTGTCCTTGTTTCAGGTGCTTGATCTGTGTGCAGCTCCCTTGTTGCAGGTGCTTGATCTGTGTGCAGCCCCCTTGTTGCAGGTGCTTGATCTGTGTGCAGCTCCCTTGTTGCAGGTGCTTGATCTGTGCGCAGCCCCCTTGCTGCAGGTGCTTGATCTGTGTGCAGCTCCCTTGTTGCAGGTGCTTGATCTGTGTGCAGCCCCCTTGTTGCAGGTGCTTGATCTGTGCGCAGCCCCCTTGCTGCAGGTGCTTGATCTGTGTGCAGCCTCCCTTGTTGCAGGTGCT
>BEGY01000013.1:735751-783628 GCA_002335675.1 Chlamydomonas eustigma
ATAACACATGAAATGGAGTGGACAGGACCATAACACATGAAATGGAGTGGACAGGCACATAACACATGAAATGGAGTGGACAGGACCATAACACATGAAATGGAGTGGACAGGCACATAACACATGAAATGGAGTGGACAGGACTATAACACATGAAATGGAGTGGACAGGACCATAACACATGAAAAAGACAAGAAAAAAATGAAGTTTTTGAATGCAATCTTTTGCAGCAGAGTAGATCTCCAAGATTGACTTTTCGAACAGCATTTTTCAGCACCCAACAGTCTCTAACTACAATATAGTCTTTACTCCACACAAGGGTGAACCCCAATCATATCCCCCGCCCTCTCAAGTTACTCACTTGTAGAATTGCCTTTGCTCTGCTGTAAGCTGAACCCAAATGATGATCTCCTCCTTCTCAGGCAGAGTCTCCACATCCTCCTTCATGCGGCGCAACAGTACAGGCTGAAGAACTGCCTGCAGCTTGCGCACCTAGGGTGGGTGGCATAGGAGTTACAACTTCAGGGCCTTGTTGCAGTTAGAAGGGTCTAACGCACAAAATTGAAGAAAGAAAGTTTCACAAAGGTGAAACAGACTGTATTGAAAGAATCGGATTGTTCAATAATGGAGTGTATTGGGACATAATATCTCTCTCTTCAATGACGCATAATTGAACAACCTACATGATTACACAGGTTTTAACTGTTAACTGTCAACACATGTCACCTGCATTCACCACACACTTGATTTCACAGGACTTACAACTTAGTCCCCATTCAAAAAGGTAGTACATCCTGGCATACCTGTTCTTCTGATGTGTTGCCCGCAGAGCCATCTCCAAACTCTTCCAGGAAATCATCCAAGGAGGGATGGGCATCAGGGTCAAGCAGCTTAAGCATACTGAAGAGCTCCGACAAATTGTTCTGAATAGGAGTGCCTACGAGATGTAGAGACTCCATAACTCAAGGACATCGCAATTGGAACAAATCGGTAGAGCTGGCCATGAGTCAGTAGAGTCTACCTGGTATAGCTACAAGCATAAATGATGTGTTCACACTAGTTGACTCCCTACTCACCTGTGAGCAACAGCTTCCAGTCAATGTTCAGATCCTCCACTGCAGACCGGGTGGCACTGCTGATGCCTTTGAGCTTGTGGGCCTCATCAAACACAGCAGCTGCAAACCTGTAAGGAAGAGGCAAGATGATTGGGGGGGGATTGCACCAGGCTCATTGCATATGTGACTCTTGAAGTGCTCAGTTGCAGGGCCACAGCATCCTGATCACACGAGGGACTCTCTAAACCCTAAATTGCGGGTTTGAGTACCTATGATGAATGCGTGTCTCTTTAGGACCTAAGCTCTATCACGTCATTCTCTACAATGAAGATCTACTTACAATCCTTCGCCATCTTGAAGCTGACAGGATGAGAAGGAGAGAGGTGTGAAGAGGTGTGAATGCCCTAAAGCGGCTTACCTAAAGCGGCAGAAAAAGTTCCGCTCCTTCAGCAGCATCTCATAGGACACTAAAAGTGCTTCAGCTTTCACTCCCTGCAGGGTTAAAATGATATCCAAGAGAGTCTTATGTCCTTATTGACAGAAGGTAAACAGTAGTAGCCTGATAAGAACAAAGTATGCTGTTGTTGTTGGACTGAGGAATCTGTCTAAATACTGAAGATTTGAATCAGTTGGAAAAAATCTCACCTGAGGAGGTATGAGCCGAGTATTTGGAGGCTGGAAAAAGAGTTCATGCTCTGCAATAATGCTTCGGTCCTCTGCTGTTCCCGCATACAAAACCACATTCTGTGAAGACATTGCACATTGTAAACAGTGACTAAGAAGCATGAACACAGTGACTCAGAGGCATGAACACAGTGACTCAGAGGCATGAACACAGTGACTCAGAGGCATGAACACAGTGACTCAGAGGCATGAACACAGTGACTCAGAGGCATGAACACAGTGACTCAGAGGCATGAACACAGTGACTCAGAGGCATGAACACAGTGACTCAGAAGCATGAACACAGTGACTCAGAAGCATCATACTCAGAGGCATGAACACAGTGACTCATAAGCATGGACACAGTGACTCAGAGGCATGAACACAGTGACTCAGAGGCATGAACACAGTGACTAAGAAGCATGAACACAGTGACTCAAAGGCATAAACACAGTGACTCAGAAGCATGAACACAGTGACTCAAAGGCATAAACACAGTGACTCAGAAGCATTAGGCACGAACCTTGAACATATCGCGCAACACATACCAACAGTAGAGATCTCTTTGAACCTAATGCACCCATATATGCCGCTGTTGAGACAATGAGCAATCTCTACACTACACACCATGTCTGTCCATGTCCTGATCTCTCTCTGCCAGTGCCCTAGGGTGGTGAGGGGAGCTACCAGCAGGAAGGGACCACGCACCCCTCCCACTCGACGGAGACACTCAAGGACACTGATGCTCTGAGCAGTCTTCCCAAGACCCATCTGCATGAACGGATGGAGGCATTACGAGGGGTCAGTAAAAAGATTCAGCACGTTCATAAATACAGTACCTTAGTGCAACATGTGCAATTGCTTGACAATATATTACATCATAAGCCCAAGATTTCACCATCCTGTCCCTGCTTTCTCACCTCATCCCCAAGAATGCAATTTATGCGCTGGGCGTAGTTATTGATCATCCAACGCACTGCAACCTGAAGCACAACATTCGGTAGGGAGATCAAACAGTAAAGTAAGGACGCTACATCTTCCATGAAGATAACATTATGAGGGGGAGGTTATGCCATACAGAGCAGCACTGAAAAAATCAATCTTAGCCGTGCACTTCACAGGAGTGAAAGTTCTAGATTGTCATCTATCTTCTCGAAGTTCTTTCACTACAAAATCCTTTTCAGGAACCATTCACACTTTTGAGTGACAGAGCTCTGAAGCACAGAAGTAAAAAGTACCTGCTGGTAGTCTCGAAGCACGCGACCACTCCCAAATGCAGGCATTTCAAACTCCAGATAGTTCCTTAACTGTTTCTGCTGCTCTGCACTCGGATTTGAAGTGCTAGCTGTGTTGCGCACTAGAAAGTCTTGTATATGTTCCTGAGAATGGAGGTGTACAACTGTCAATACGCATATGTACCATGCGAATACAAGCAGATTTCATCATGGGACAATAGAACTGTCAATAGAATTCAGTTCTTTATCACGAATCTATGGAGGTTTCCCCTTCCTCTCAGCATAACACCACTTACCTTGTCCTCTGGCTTTAGATGTTCCTCATCTTCCCATGTCGAGTCACAGTATTCCAGACCTTGCCACTTAACCAGATAGCTGACCTGAGAACAACAGAGCAGAATATGAGTTTCCTGAACTTGTGTTGAAGCGGAAGAAAATTGCCCCACCTTTTTCCTTGCTGATGTACGCTTTGCGATGATCCTGTCGATGAGGGTCCAGCTCTCGTCCACCTCAACATCAGCTCCTCTAGTAAGGAAGTTGCGTAGTAACTGCATTCTACCTTGTGTCTCTACTTGGCGCTCAGTGACATGGCCAAGAGTTCTGAAAGAGACACCTAATTTCAAAGGATAAGATGGAGTGGAAGCCAGATAGCTAAACTGCTAAACCGATAAGAGAGGACTGAGGCAAGGTCGACTCAGTAAGGACTGACACCATGCAGCTGATAAAACTGGGCGAAAAATCATTTCCATTTGAAGACTATATTTACAGGTTGCACATATCCTTTATCACATCACATCCCTTAGTTTACCTTTGAATTTCACCACATATTTCCCACTCTGTACATCTCTGTTCAAAAACTTCTCAATGATCCCTCTGGATAGCTTCTTATCAGCAGCTGCTAATTCATTCCTCTGACCAACGTTTTCCTCTGACTTCTGATATCCTTCCTCTTCCTCATCATCACTCTCAACCAAACAGACTTCCTCCTCATCACTGCTGAGTACAACAGCTTTCCTGCTACTGGCTCGTACTGCTGGAGCCACTCTCTTCTTATCACCTCTTGCCTTGGCCCTGACTCTCTTTGCAGGCTTCTGCACACTATCCTCCAGCTCATCATCATCATCATTATCATCATCATTCTTGCTGCTCTTTTGAACGCCGCTGTCCCCTGAGCCCAAGCCTGATCCAGCCTCCTCACTGGACCCATCTTGCATCTCATCCTCCTCTGAGGTATCCTCATCATCACTTCCAGCTGACTCTACCTCAGAACCTTCTACTATGGACGGTTTGCGGGCAGTTCGCTGGGGAAGCTTCCTTGCAACTGCTGAGGATTGAAGTTTGGTGTTGACTAACCTTCTTGATGTCACTGCTTGTACTTGCCTGGAGCGGGACCTGAGCGGAGCTCTATCTGCATTACTTTCACGCTTTGGCTTTGCTTCTGGCTTGTCTCCCACTGTAATATCTTCTTCATCTCCTGAAGACCCGCTCTCATCAAGGCTACTAAGAAATGGATTGGGAGACACAATGTCTTGGTTCATGTGCTACGTGTCTTCAAAAATACTTACACACACAGGACAGGTTCAATATTCAAGTCGTCGTACTCATGGCACTGCTAACAAACCTCTCTAGACTCTCCTCATAAAGCTGCTGCTGAGCCCTTGAGCGTGCTTTGGCCTCAACAGCAGCTGCACGAGCGCTCCGAAGCATAGCTGGTTCCTTAACAGTACTCCCTTGTTTGCCTTTTTGCCGTGAATTTGCCGTTAGCAATTTCCCAACATTGCCCGCTATTAAGTGGGTAGTAACGCCAGCACTGCATAGTTATGTGAAAGAGCAGACATTAATACATGTCGCAAACCGACTAGAGGAGCATTGTGATTATTTTGTCCACACTAAAACGAGATGCTTCAAGTGGATATCGAGGGGAAGCAGTTTGATTACCGCCAGCGGGCAAGTATTTAATAACAATATATCATAATCACCTGAAGTTTGAAATCCTCAGTATTAGCTCACCTTTGTTGTCGAGGGTTACCATCATTCATAACTCTATTCTCCTTCCCTTTAAAAGAGAATTTTATTAGCAATTGTTTCTTTTGCTCGGCCTCCTCGATTGCATCATCGTCAATCTCCTCATAAGACACAGGTAGTTTTGTACGTAGAGGGCGCATCTCGGATTTCGGAATGTATAAACCTCTGTCAGTGAGTCACTAGCAAAATAGAGGTAATACTGAAAAATATGGAATACCAAAATATGTTTGCGAATGCTTTGAATGAAATGATTTTAAAACTGGCAGGCCAAAAAACAGATGCGCAAGCCCACATACAATCATTTGAGCGCTCAAACAATACGTTCGCAACATGAATGGCGGATTATATACAGGACAATTTGGTGTCCGTCTCTTGAATATGTTGCAAGAGGGCATGGGAAGGCTTACGCCTGTCATGAAGCTTGACAACCAACTGCCATTTGATAAACACCTACTGAAGAACTACTAATCATCCTCAGTGTATGGAAACTTTTCATCTTTGTGCTCTTTCAATTTAATTCTCAGCTCATAGCAATCATCCCCTTTAAGCATGTCTTGAATTATGCGGCACTCTACATCCATGCTGACCTGCATGCAGTAACGTAAAAGTGTATATTACATATGATTTATGAACATATACATACATTCGTAAATGAAGTCATCCTCGATTGATTTTCAAGAGGGTAGTATAAAACGTTGTCCTTCCTTGGCCTGCATCAGGGAACCCATTAACATTGACACACCATCTCAAGGGCCCCTCTTATTACTCCACACAGAATGTTGCAGTATTTCAAATCCCGATACTCTTCAGGTAGTTCAACAAACTCTGTCAGCGGGTTGTCTGTAAAGACCTTGCATGTAAAAATAGAGTTAATAATTTAGGATACAATAGTTCAAGTGGAAGTTATGAATAGGCTGGCAGAATCCCAAAACATGAAGCTCCTGAAGCCCTGTAAGGCAGGAGTTATCACCAAGGGCTTAACATATCTCACCAAACTGCACTCCTGCCCATCTGAGCTCCAGTTTGTGACTGAGGCCTGGACATTGATGAACATCTGAAAAGCTTGCTTCCCAATAACCTCTGCTGTTTCTCTGAAAGATGAGCATTTTCCCATCCGCGCTTTTGCAAGGAACTCATCGACTAAGCGGATACCAATGTTATAACCCCTGTACCAAGAATAAGGGACGTCTTGATGTCATTATGTTTGTTTGGTCCAATGTTGAAGTCACTGATAAGTCCACAACGCAGGTTTGAGGGCCTCAAATTCTCACATGGTATCTAACTGCTTATTGACCTCATCCAAGTCCTCAAAATCGGTTATGAGTTGCCTGATCAACGAACCATACGTCAAAGTAAATATTTCTGAATTCATTTGCTCTAAAACGGGTACAGGGGCCTTTCCAGGAGCTGTTGGCATGTTGATAATGAGCCGTTGGCGAGGAGGCTCATTCGAAATCATTTCTCTAACTCGAACGTATTTTTAACAATGTCTAACTATGGTCTTGAGGTTCCGGAGCATTCAGAGAGGGCATTGAACCTAGTTTCTCGGAAAATTGGTAAATGCATTTCTTATGTTCTGTAACTTAGCATGATTCGAACTTTTCAGCGGAGGAAACATGTAGTAAAATCTTCCGAAAACAACACTGATGCAGAAATGTAAAACAGTTACCAAACCTCATTAAATGATAATTATTAGCTTTTGTAATCATCTCATCTGATGTGGAGACTCTGGAATGTAGGGTGGTTTCAAAAGTGATGGCGCCAGAAGGAGCTGGAGTGCCTTCAAAAGATGATCATAATTTCTCATCTGTAAGCGAAATCATGTACTGAAATATGTAATAGATACACAACGCCTGCTTCGTGTATAGTGAGGGAAATGCCTACAGGAAACATAAATAATCAGGAGGTAGCCGTTATCATCTGCCTACCTGAATATTCTCATCTTCAATGATGTAATTGAATTAGATACTGCTGTCTTCCTGATTTAACATCAGGCCCAAGCATCCCCAGTAGGAAGCCCTTACCGCCGCTCAAGTAGATTAAAGCGAGGCCTCAGTGCTCATGATGCAGCTTACTTTGCACAGCATGTAGACCTGACATCCCCCTCCCCCAGTACTCCCAGTTCTAGCTCTGCTGTGGCCGCCGCTCCAGTGGGTAAGAATCACCCTCAGTCAGCCAGTGAGCCCAAGAAAGCGGCTCACAAAACACCTCTTGTGACTACTGGTCAAGGGCATGAGTGTTTCAGCAGCCCCACCAAAAAAAGTAAAGAATGTGCTGTACCTCCAGCTTGGCATCCAGGGACCTCTTCCTCCAATGAAGGGTTGAGAACGTTGTTTAAGGCATCACCCTCAAGGGTTGGATTCAAGACACTTTCCCTCCGTGATTGCAGCACCTCTAATGTGCCTTTTGATAGAGCAGTGGCTGATGGAGACATGGAGATAGCTTTAATTGCTGGTTCCAACAATCACGATGTGATGCGCAAGAGTACGAGGCATGCATGTTCAAATCATGACGCGAGCAGTGAGGACTTTCCTCCAGAGAGTCAGGAGGCTGATGGTGACTCCATTCCAGGAGCTGCGGGGATGCTACCAGGAGTATCATTATCACAGCATTTGGATGTATGTAAGGGTGTGCATGCTCTGAGGCATTGTTCAACAGTGGATAAGGTGTCAGAGCTCCTCACTGCTAGCATCGCTGTTTCTCCACTGAAAACAGTCTCCTATGCTGTCATTCCTTCTTCTGAAGAAAGATTGGCTGTTCATGAAAGTGTGAAGGATGGGAAATCAGTACCAACAGATTTAGGAGCTGGGAAGTCAGGGTTTAATCTTCTAGATACCAGAGTGGGGTCACAGCAAGCTGTCCCATCAACCGCTCAAGGATTCTTGTTTGGGCAAAGAGTCTCCTGTTTGAGAACTGCAGATTCAGACCCAGCTCAGACCGTTGCAGAGGTGACAGAAGTACTCCATAGTTCTTACAGGATTGGTTTATTCACCCCTGCCCTCGATATGTAGAGATTTTGCTATATATTGATTGTAATGTGTGCTCGGACTTAAAGCTCATGAGATAAGGAATAGTATTTCTTACAGTCAATGAGCATGAAAACTGACCATTGTTTGTTTTGTTTATAGACCTGATCTATTTTTTCATTGATAACGTAGGCTCATGAGAAAGGGGAGCACATGCAAGTAGTAGATGAGGCAGTGTATGCTCTGGATGGTTTACGCCCAGAGTCTAGCATTGGCATTCAGAGAGAGAGTCTGGCAACTCTCACTGAGTTGCTGGCCACGCGCAGGGGTAGAGAGGCCCTCAAGTGAGTTGATTACAGATGGCATGGCCGTAGTCATGATGACATGGATAAATGTTTAAGCATGTGCTGATGTTTTGCTCTTTCACTTGTACCTGCTGATGGGGTGTTCAGCTCTTGAGTTGCTTCAACTCTGAGAGCAGCCTCCCATTATGCTTTTTTACAGATTGTCTGTGTACGTTTTGAGCTTGAATTTTGATTTTAAGCGACAGTTCCAATCTTAAATCTTGTGAATCACAAGTGCCACTTTCATTAGATCATGAAAGCTGCTTTACAAGAGTGCTGTGGCAGCTGCTTGTAATAATAAGCTCTCACCATTCCCATTCCCACTACAGAGTAGACAGCTTGGCTCAGCAGGTGCTCACCACCACTGCCAAGCTAAGGGGAGCAGCTGACCCAGCCATAGCTACCTCCAGCTCCATCTTGCTGCTGGCACTGAGCATGCCGGATGCCCACCCATCATACCTGGCTTCCTCTGCTGCTGCTGTTCTGATGAGCCAGCTGCTGCAAGCTAAGCATGACACTGCCTCGTTAGGGCTGGCGATGACTGGAGCTGGCGATAAAAAAGGCGTTGCCCGGCAGTCAACAGAAAGACTGACGCAGAAAGGGAAAGACTGTGATTCAAAACTAGATCTCAACCTTCAGACAGCCTTGGAACGTTGCTATCTTCTGGTCAACACCGGGCAGCTTGGCAGGCACATTGCTTCTGCCCTGGGCCTGCATGAGCACCCAACAGGCAGGCCCAACCAGCAGTACAATAGTGTGCCCAGCAGGCAGCAACAACGGCTTCCCAGTACCTGCTATCTAGTGCTCCTGCTTCTGGGCATGGTGCAGGCCACCAGTACAGACACCTCACGAGTGCACTTCACGGAGCGAGTCAAACACAATTTGAGAAAGGTGATCATTCATTAGGGTTGGGATGTGTCTGCTAGTAGACCTCCTAGTCATCACCCTCATCTCCATGTGACCATCCTCATGCTTCAGTTTAACACATATCTAACTACAGCACACACATTTAGCGCTATGGGAGTTATTGCAGCAATTCAGTCTCTGAATATAATGTAATCAGGATCAGGTTCTCAATTTGCTGTCTAATGGCAGGCCCTTATGCCCTCATTTCAATTGACATGCGACAGGTGAAGGCATTAGACCAACTTGCTGACCTTGCAGCCTCCAGGTGTGAGCTCCTGCAGACAGAAATGATGATTGCACCTGCTTATGCTGATTATTGCATCACCAACAGTGCATTCTTGTGTACCACAACATCACTAGAAGTTGGTGCCTACACATCGCTGAATGAGGAGTGTGATGTGTCACACACCACACCATCCAATAATGTGCACAATAATAGTACAGAGGTGGAAGCAACATTGCCTGCAGCTCCTCATCATAGCATGGCAGCAGCTGATAACCCACCTGCCAGCAGCTGTGTCTGGGATTTTCCTGATGATGAGGAGGAAGAGGAGGAGGAGAACCCAGGAGTTGAGGCAAATCATGTAAGCGGCTGTAAGAAAGTGGGCAATATGGCTCATTCACAGGCTGGAGCTAGACTTCATGGGAAGGCGAGTTGTGCAGATTATGGGAAGCAGGTTTCATGCTCAGATATGGAGGTCTTGGGCAGTGATCATGGTGCATCATGTTGCAAAGTACAGCAACAGGAGCAGCAGCCTGCGGTGGCTTCAGATCTGGAGAGACTACGGCTTGCTCTAGCTGAGCTTCAGCTATGCCTGGCAGTGCTGGAGAATGCAACCTTTGCGTGCAAGGAGAATGAGCATGTGCTTGTGAACATGAAGGTGTGTTCACACCCAATGGTTTCACACCTTGAACCAAAGGCATCCACACACTTTTAAACAGCAAGTTAAGATGATTGTTTATAAGCTCAGAGCATGTTGTTGTAATAACCATGTATATCATTTTGTCATGTCGCCATGTTCTAGGTAACAGGGACCTCTTCTCCAGCAGCCTCACCAACTACTGGGGCACCTCCACAGCACCTCAAGATCTTCCCTAATACTAAACAATTGACAGATCCCTCATCAGAGTTTCCTTTTGTGCGGGTCCTAGCGTCTCTCTTGAATGTGCTCCCTGCCATAGTTGTCAGAAGCTCAAGAGAAGATAGTAGCACCTCAACCTGTGGTTCCGTAGCCTCACTTGCTCATAGCTATAATCAAATCTGCCACTCAGCAGGGCAATGCCTGCAGTCGGCTGTTGGGCTTCTCATGAACCTGACCCATGAGCATGAGCAAGGCGTGCATGCTGTGGTAGAGACTGGAGCCCTGGAGCTGTTGGTCCAGCTGCTGAGACTATCCTGTTGCAAAAGCAGCGGCTCAATCGGTTTCAGTAATGATACATCTGATAATGATGACAGCGGAGTACCACTACTTGCAGAGGCTGGATGTTCTGCTGCCTCAACACTCTCAACACCTCCGCCAGTCGATCCTGATTTCAATCCAGACAGATCTGTCATCCTTGAGCATCTAGATCTTGTAACAATGTGTTTAGGACTGCTCATCAATCTAACCTCAACTCACCAGAACAACCGAACACTTCTCAGAAATGTGAGGCTGCATCCAGTTGGCAGCAGCAGTACAGGCCATGGGGATGTAGGAGGTGGATGTCTAGTGCCTTTGTTATGTCAAATTGTCAATATGCTGGCCTCCTCTTCTCCTCCCACTACTCAAGACACTGGCACCACTGAACAACAGCATGGAGTAATCCCCCACTCAGATTATGTGAGCGGACATGGTCAAGCTGTTGCACAACCAGCCGTGGTATCCAGAGATATGTCCATGCATGCATCATTAGTCATAAATGAGGATCCTACTGATTCAACTCCTGTTGTGGCCCATGCTTTTCAAAGTCCCACTATCAGAAAGCCCGTTGTTGAGGTCACTGCAGACGAGCTCAGTGGTGGTTATGAGGATGGGGAGGCTGCTATTGTACAGGTCAGTGGTGGTTATGAGGATGGGGAGCAGGCTGCTATTGTACAGGTTAGTGGTGGTTATGAGGGTGGGGAGGCTGCTATTATACAGGTCAGCGGTGGTGTTGACTGAAATTGAAGGAAGTGCATTGCATGGAAAGTCATGTCACTGCATGGAAGTCATGTCACTGCATGGAAGTCATGTCACTGCATGGAAGTCATGTCATTGCATGGAAGGTCATATCACTGCATGGAAGACGTCAAGATTGTAGCTCTGCTTATTGGGATGAGTTGTCTTGAATTTTGGTTGTCGCTTGTTGCGATGTTCTGGATTTGAATATCAGAACAATATGAAAAAATCGTAGTTTTACTTCTTGTTTCCTTGCAGTCCTATTCAGCAGTACTCTTGGGCTTCCTGGTCATTGATTGTGAAGCATCCAGAAGCCTTGCATGCTCTTTGCTGTGCGGGAACAGCCTCACAGCAATCCGGACTGCCATTAAAAGATGCCTTGATTTTTACTCTCAAACAGGCGCAATCACTGACTCTTGCAGGATGTCCCTTACCATGCTACTGGAAGGGCTAGAACAGTATCTCAAATAAAATTTACAGATTAAAAAGCTGGGAACAAAGGGTATGAACAAAGGGTATTATTGACTAGTAACAGTGCATGTCAATACTCTATGGTGTCTCAGTTTTACACCTTGACACTGATGCTGCTGCTGCCTGATAACAATTATTTATCTGCTGTCAAAATATTCCTAAACAAATACCAATCCAGAGAAGACACACAAGTTCACACCACGGACATCTCTTACACAATTATTGAAGGGTGTCCAAGAAATTACCCAAGAAATCGTCATGTCATGTTTTAATGGACTGCTACTTGGTAGCCATTCAATATAACATATTTGTGCCCAATTAGCTGCATGCATGACAAGCAAGCAGAAATATAGGCTTCGAAACATACATAAACGCACACCATAATATTGAGATTATAACGCCAGCCAGCCGCATGTAGTGGTCAGAGGGATGATCGTTGAATAGATGGGAAATAAGCAAGGTCATGTCAAGATCCAAGCATTTGGTAACCAGTGTGCGTCAATCAAGTTATGATTTCATTCTTCAGGCCCACGTCGTGGAACCAGTCATTGATGTATGCCCACTGATGATGAATACACACTTGTGGCTGTCAGCAATCCATCAGGGCTTAGTGGTCATCCCTCATCTTGTATAAAACAATCATCCTCTCTCAAAACCTCCCCCCATCATGTTGCTTAGCTTCATCATCTTTGCGATGCATTCATCCAGGTCTTTGACTCCGAAGTCCTTCTGATGACACTCCATCAGGAAGTGCATCAAGCAGTTAAATCTGAAGCTCAATGGCATCAGAGTGTCTGTAACCACCTGCTCACCTGCTCATTGCAAAAAACAAAACAATCACTCACCCACTTCATTTGCTTGCCCTTTCTGTGCACTTTAAATCTCTGGTTACTCTGGTTAAAAGAAGAACTTCTAAACCTGAGGAGACTGCAGTTAAAATGCTATGATAGAATTGCTAAGACATACATGACAAGAGAAAAAACATGTGCACTTGCAGCCATTTACCGCTGGCTTTCCTCTCCCTTAGGCATTCCAGCAAAGGGTGTTCAACTCCGTCCTCCCGGTGCAGTAAAGCCTCCACAGGGGGCAGGCTGCGCCAGTCGGCTAGCCGGGCAAGTGCCTCCACAAAATCATAGAACAACAAGCCAGTGGTCCTCTTGCGGCGCTTCAGCTCATCGGTCACCAGCATCTGGCTCCAACCAAACAGCAACTTTGCGTCACGACGCTCCACCACACCTAGCAGCATTACACATGGAGAGAGGCGAACTCTATCATGTAGCAGGCCTTGGTTGGCTAGGATGATAATGTTATGGAAAGCATTGTTATGAATTTTGAAATCTTTAACCCTTGGCCCTGTCCTAAACTGATCATGTGTTGTCTAGACGAAGTTCAAAATGCTACACTCCAAACCTTTTGGGACCAAGAGTCCAGTCTTCTCCAGCAGTGTTGCCCAATGCTCAATCTGGAAGTATTTTGTCCTGAATTACACATCACAGGGACAGTCTCACATTTCAAATTTCATGATCAAGCATGCTCAACTCTCAATGTTGCTGGCTTTATATTTAGACATGAATTTCAAGTCAGCTTATGACTAGAAGTGTTACAAGACACACACCTGTGTCCAGCCTTGTAATATTTGAAAATAGCCTGCACATCAATCAATAATCAACATAAGCAAAATTGATGGCACACAAATCAATTTGAAGCACTTATAAATCTGCAATTGAGTTTGCGTCAGATGTAACACTCCCCATAAGGATACAAGAGTCTGCATCTCCTGCTTTAAAAACACACACACACTGACGATCACCAAGTTCCTGTTAGTAATAATACAAAGCGCACATGTTCAAAAACTGCAATACTCTAACATCATGAAAATGCAGTAGAGTCTTAAATCACGACAATAATATACCATTAAAAAGGGTTTGTGCTTTGTGACTTCTTCTGCCATTTCTTCAGTATAAAACCTTTTTTGCCTGCAGAACAACGACACCATACACATCAAACTTTATGAAATATTAACTTTTACGTCACTTTGTTTGAGCAGTGCTGCTATCCTGAACTAGGCTGTTCTGATAAGCTGCTAGAAAGCAGTGGTACCTATCCTCTGAGATGGTCTCAGGTATAAGATTATCCTCACCTGAAGTCATTAGGGTCCAACAGCATATCCTCCAAGTGTGGCAGCTGCTTGAACACCACTCCTTGAACAAAGGCTGATATGGCTTCTCGGGTGTCTTTAACTTGCCCAGAGGAAATAAACTTTCCAAACGCTGACCGGATCACACTCTCAATAAATTCAAACCTGTACCCCGCAACATCATATAATAATTACTGCTACATTGTTGTATGAGGCCAGAGATTATTAACGGAGGCGGAGCCTGTCACGAGTACAGTAGAGTGGTGGTTGTGGTGGTTGTGGTGGTGTGCTGAATCCTGTACTAATGCTCACCTCCTCAGTACCCCTTCCTCTTCACCACTGTCTGCATCTCTCTTCTCAGCATCAAAATTGGCTGCAAAGAATACATTCTGCAGGTGCATCAGGAAGCAGTGATGGGGCACCAGGTCGTAGTAAGAGAGAACTAGAATGCAGAGGAGAGAATCTTCATGTCTTATAACCTGAAAGTCTGTCATGGTGCCTCCTCTCTGTGTGTCAACAATGCCATTCTCATTACAGAACACCATCCACTCATTCATCCCCATGTTCATAATGAAGGAAGACTGCATGGGTCGTGTCACCATGCTGTAGTACTGGAATATAGAGCGCAGCTCATTTTGGTACCTGTCCAGATAGGATTGCACACTTGGCGGGCTAGAGGTCACCAAGATCTTTTCGCTAAGTTCTTATCAGGGCACTCAATTTGAATTAAAGACTTACTTGCTCACTTCCTCTCTAATGGCTTCAAGCTGCCTCTGGAGCTTATCAGATCGACCCTTCACGTCAGCATAAAATCCAAGCATCTTCTGGAACCTGGGCTTTGAGCTCAGGTGACTCCTGTAGTCAGAAAAGGCATTAAAAACAATTCAAAAACCGGCCCCCTGCTGATAGCTGATAGTCGCAGTCCTTGAAGTTTTTATCAAAAACGCAGTATAGGAATGAATTATGTGGGGGGATATGCTGTGTTAACTAGAACAGCCACAGGACATGTTCAACAATGAATGAAGAATAACAGGTAGACAAGGGGCGTTAAAAGCAGTTGTCTATAGCTTTTAAAAAACTCTTACCAGTCTACGTGGAACTGTGACATGCGGGCCTGCCAAGAAAGATAGAAAATGGAGGATTGCAGTGAGCATTTGTCATTCCAATCTATGCAGCACCATAGACAAGCAAAAATCAGGGCGTGTGCAGCTTACATAATCCCACCCGACTGACGGCAGCATGTGCATGCATCCCAGCATTAAACATAGCCAAGATTTAATTTCCCACACAATTCATTTAATACTCACTGCCATCTTATCCAATGACTCTATGCAACATGTTTGTTCTTATCACCTGTTTGGAATCAAAAACATCGTGTGAATCACTGTCCCTCTGACGATCAGCAAATATGGATTGATAAACATTCCACTTTTTCTTCTCCTCTCTTACAACCTTTGAAGTGAAGGAGACAAAGTTAGCTTGAGCACCAGTTTGCATGTGCTGCAGCTGCACCCACGGACAGTTGTCCAAAGGATCATCTTTGGGACAGTCTATTACGCAAATGGTTATAACATGATTGAATATGCTTATGCATGCGAGGTAAAGCATCCCAATAGACAATGAGTAAATTATTATAACTCCTATTTTTTTAACAAACAAAAAAATGATACCATAAGGGGAAACTGCACTGCACCATAGTGTATAAGAAGCACACTCACAACTGCCTCAGTGCGCGCTCGCTGTACTCTTATTTTCTGGTATACAGGTGGCATGAAGTATGGGCGCTCAACTTGGAGTTTTGATATGGCCTGAAGGAATTAAGGCATTTAAAGTATACCAATCAAGATCATATATGCTGACACCTGTGTCATGCAGGTGTGCAAGCAGATACGTGCACCAGTCTAGACACACCAGTGCTTGAAATGTCATTGCCACTACTTTGCTAGGCGCCCTTGAAGGTCATTCAAAAATGGAAGTAACATGAAAATTACTTAGAACAGACAGAGTTGAACCAGCCTCCCTGAGATGATCTATGTACCTTCATGAAGGGATCATCTGACCGGATTTGAGACTCATGTTGTGAGAGGCTCTGATACTTCTGCCGAGCCTTGTCAGCAAGCTCCCTGACGTAAGATTGCATTCAGGATGAAACATTCAGTACCTGATTTGAGTGGAGCCATTACTGAAAATCATCACAGCATAATGATCAAGGATAGGGTTTAGGGTTTAGCCATTGAATATCTCCAGGTTTTGAGTATTTTTTAATGTTCAAAAAGTGTCCTTTCCGTAACAGCATTGCAAAGTTCACGTCCTATTCACTTGTCTCACAGCTGTCTGGCCTCAGCTTGTGATGCAATTTCCTCTTTGAATGCAGCTGGATTACGCTCAATGACCACAGAGCGTGTATCACGCAGCTTCTCCCGAATAATATCTGCCTTCCCATAAGAAATGGAATTTATCTGCATCAGACAAAGTGCGCCTGTAATAAGAGTCAGATCAGACATGTCCTGCTATTCCATGAAGTGGTGTATTGGTATGTAAATCCAGATTTAGCTTAACTTTGTATGCTGGTGAAAGTTAGTAATGAACATACAGCATGATTGTCAACAATATACCTCCCACTCTCTTGGTCCTGCAGCTTCCACAATCTTATCCACATCCAAAGATGATTCAAGCAGGCCTTCATGATGTTGGAGTCCCTGGGATTTCAAGCTCTCAGACATGAGACCCAAGTCTGATGAATAGCAGTTTATCACAGGCAAGGGTGGGATCTCCCGTAGCCCACTCACAATCCTGCTCCTATCCACTGCTTCATCTGACCACTGATGTGATCCCATCAAGTGAATTCCTGTCTCCGTCACACCCTCTGCAACCCCAGGACTCACATTACTACATGGCTGCACCTCAAGTATTTGCAATAAAAAGCTGCTGTTGTTAATCCCATCAGAACAGAGAAAAGAGGCCCTACATGGAGACTGGGCTGAAGACACGGCAAAAGGGCTCTGAGTAATGAGAGGATTCAAAGAAGAAGCCGCAAGTTTCTGATTATCAACCACCAATGAACTAACATCTGCAGCTTGAGCTTTGGGTTCCTCTGCTCTGTATTTCCCGTCAGTTCCACTGCCTTCAGAGCCTGAGGTTCCCTCATGGATCTCTCCTTTGTTTTCATGAAAGATGTCTGCAGCCAAAAGCTCCTCTCTACTGACGCTGCCACAACTGTTGTCACAAGCACTGGAAGGGTTCGGAAGTACCTTTGTCTCCGATGTACTAACAGCATTAGGATCAACATATGTCCTGACGTTATCATTGCTTTGGCCCTATGTTGCTACACCTTATCTGTAGGTCAAAGGCTGCCTTATGAGTTTTTGCCATGTAATTCTGAGGATCGGGCTTCTGTGAGCGGTCTAGAGATGCCAAACGTGTATGAAGAGCAGGCTCAAATTGAGGACGTATCGGTACGAAAGTAGGTTTCACTGCATTTTGTGCAGCAGCAGTAAAAATTGAAGACTCATGTGTAGCATTGGTGACTGTTGCTTGGACATTTGTGGGTAAAGCCATCTCCTGCACAGATTTTGAATTTGAATTTAAAGGTGATAGGATGTGCGCCTGATAGTTTTGCAACCTTGCACTCTGTAAAGGGTCTCTATTCAGCACTCTAAGCATGCGCTGCTTGACTTGCTGAGGCTCCCAGAGTTCTGGTCGTGCATGAGGGGCGGCTAATTTCTCTCTATGATGCAGCTGCTCCATTTCCTGACTCCGTGCCTTAGCAGCTATAGTAAGACTCACATTGTCCTGCAGATTAAATTCATTCATCATTTAGAAACAATAACTTGCAATGAACAAAAAGCTTTCAGGGTGCGTGTAATGATGAATTGAAGAGCTGTGTGTTTTTGTGGCTCTAATGGAGGCCTACAGCAATGTCATTGATACGGAGCCTGATATAAAAACTGATAAGAATATTTTAACATTCGCACCCCTCAGAATGATGACAGTCCTTATGGCAAGTGCCCTGGACACTTACTCTGATAGATGCCAAGGTCTTTCTAGGGTTCTCCCACTGCCTTGAACCCACAGGAGAGTTGTGTACACGAGCTAATTCATCCCGATACTTTTGCAGAGATGATGGCAGCATGGTAGGCAGCGATATTGTCCTGCTAGCTTTAGGTGTAATACTGAAGTGTGAAGGCAGCCTGGGAGACTCCACTGTCTCCTGGAAGGTGAGAGCGCCAGGAGCATGTATGCTCATGTATGGTAAGGGCGGTAGAGTGCTCATTACACATTCAGACGCAAAGTTGTGCAGGGGTGATTTTCGAAGCTTAGCTGGACTCCAGCTTACGATAGTTATGCACACAGCGCCTTTCTTCGAGACTGAGGAGCAGTTTGTAGGGTAATCTGATCCTTGTATGAAAGATTCATAATTTATTAAGAAAGCTCGGTGAAATTCTTCTCTGTACGTGCATGTTTTTGTGCATGCCGTACTTGTTTAGAGACAACAACTTTAGTTGGTATGGCATATGATTCAGCTCTTTTGAATAAGCTCGTGTCGTATACTGATTCATCTCCTCCATGTTTCACAACCATGTGATTACAAGCCGTCATTCAGTAAACCTACCAACCTACTAACAATGACGTAGGAACTATTAGTGATTTTTCTGTACAGCAGAGTGATATCTTGGAACTTGTGAGAAGAAGCTAAAAGTTTGTAGGAAACACATCCTTGTCTTTTACTTCATTCCTTATGGGCTTCAAATTGGGTGTAAGCGGTTTGGGCTTGTCTGGCGAGAACAGTGGAGCAAAAGGAGATCCTCTTTCTAAGACATCAGTCTGCATGCTGAAATGTTGACTCAATTTGATCAGTCTCTGCATGTTTGCAGAAAGGAGCAGGATATACATTTATAACTTGAAGGCAGACAGGCAGGCTCTCTAAGGCTTAGGATAAAGTAAATTGACCACACAAGCAAACACATTATTAACAAAACTGACCTGGACTGCAATTTTTTTCTGGGCAAAGCTCCAACTTGAATTCCCTTCCAAAGTCTCCAAGTATGTGAACGCTTGGTCGTGTATAGGGCTACTGCTTGGAATGCTCGACTCCATCCAACTTCGAAGAAACATTGCCTCAGCCTGGAGCATGCAAAGCAAGCGAGAGACATCATGCTTACGATATACAACTTCTGCATATAACTAATGCCAGTCATAAATTCAAACACCAGAAGTAAGAAGAAACACAAGATGTATCTTCAGAGAATGTATCTGCAGAGAATGAAGTAAGTATTTGAGGTCATCATGGTAGCCCTTAACCAGGCGCCACATTGAAATATCCCTGATTCTCTGATCTGGCGACAAGGTTCTAGGTCCGCCCCCTCAACTCCAATATCCAGCAACTATGTTTAGAGAGATGATCAAGGCCCCCTGTATACATTCCGCACCCTGGAATTGAAAAAGCAAGAGTGCCCAGCCTCTCTCAGGGCGTCTTCGTGAGCCTCACGAAGCACACTGAACTCTGCTAGAGCATGTTCCTTATATACCTCCCACTCCATCTCCCCTGTGGGCTCCATGCCCTTTGCAGCTAAGAAGCTGCGCAAAAAAATGAATGTTAAAAAATGGCATTATTCAAAAGCTGGGGGATGGGCTTAAATAAAGAGTTCTTCCTGTAAAAGAAGACTTTTAAAGCAGTTGTGTACTGCAATGTCATCTAACGTTTTGAAAACACCTTTGATACAAATCCATAGAAGCGAACTGAGGTAATTACCTATCTAAGCCCGCCTTCATGCCTTCAATGAAATCAGTCTCTGTGCCCAGCCCTACGCGGCCTGCCTCCCTCCAAGCCCTGGGAGGAGTCTTGAAGCTAATTGACAGCTCTGGATCATGTCGCATCTGATTAAAAGGGAGATGTAAAGCTCAGATGTGCTTGTGCAAAATACAAGCACTGATTTTATGCGAAATTTACACCCATCATGATGTCGAGCCTTGTAATAAATAAATAGCTACCTATGTTCCTGTCCCTATGGACTCCTTTCTAGGCACTCACCAAAGCACCTTACAGGCTATTTCTAGGCAGAAATTTACAACCACCGAAATGGAGAGAGAACAATACTGCCTTTATTAACCACACAAAATACTATGCTCAAACAGACATGTCAATGGAGAGAGAACAATACTGCCTTTATTAACCACACAAAATACTATGCTCAAACAGACATGTCAATGGAGAGAGAACAATACTGCCTTTATTAACCACACAAAATACTATGCTCAAACAGACATATCAATGGAGAGAGAACAATACTGCCTTTATTAACCACACAAAATACTATGCTCAAACAGACTTGTCAATGCAACTTTCTCACACACTTTCAAATATCTATCCAGGTCCATCTCCAGATGCTTCTCTGCAAGTAGCTTATAAGGCTGTTGAGAGAAGGGCTGAGACTGCAGCAGCGCAGTGCTTTGAAGCCATTCATTGAACTCACGGGAATCTGGGTTATCCAACAGTGTTCGCACTATGTCAGGATCTATAGTGCTGCGTACAGAGGAGAGGAGAGATAATGTGGAGAGATTGCAAAGTAAGCGAAAGGGCATTCAAAGGAACATTTTGAAAAGATTAGGAAAAAAAGCTGCAGATAAAAAGTTTCCCTCATAACTTGGAAGTAACAAGCACTTAGACAAGACAAATTAGTGCATCATCTCTTGAGGTCCTATAATTAGTGCATCATCTCTTGAGGTCCTATAATTAGCACATCATCTCTTGAGGTCCTATAATTAGTACATCATCTCTTGAGGTCCTATAATGCACTTACTGGACAGTGCCACTGCTGCTGGAAGACATGACTCCTGTCATGAATGAGGAAGAGGAGCCCCCAACTTTGTCTTTCCTCTGACTTGACACATCAATGGAGACCCAGTATGGGCTTGGAGGACTGACTGATGAGGGGCTGGCTAGAGAGCCTGATGGTGATTGAGAAGAACTCTTAGAAGGCATGTCAACAAGGTGAGGAGGGGCTCAAAAGGAAGAACTCTTAGAAGGCATGACAAGGTGTGGAGTAGCTCAAAAGGAAGAACTCTTAGAAGGCATGACAAGAGAGAGTGTAGGCACTACGTAATATATCTAGTTATTGATGTGGTGGAGCCAGCCTTGCATGTAATGCAGCTCTGAGATGAAATTTCATAAGGCACAGTTTTGTGTTGCCTCAAGCTCGCGCTGCCTGCTCTGTCACCTCTGGCAACTCTGTCAGCACGCTTGATCTCAGCTTGAACAGCACCCAGCAATAAGCGTGACTTTTGTTGTGATTCAAGGGCATCGGACTTGCTCACACGAATCTGCAGGAGGGAACGTTCGTGTTATCGTAATGAAACTGCATGCATCAGACGCATGGAATAAGTGTCTTTTTTTTGAAAAGTTTTTTTTGTACACGGCAATAAGGCGCTTTTTGCTAATGTTGACTTTGAGGGCTCTGTTCCCACATGTTGTGTATCAGAGGGTGAGTCAACACGCTGTTACATGCAATGTGATTATCAGGTTTCAAGTATTCACATCCTGACGCTGTCATGCCCAAGTACTTGCAAGTATGACACAGCTTTATGGGACAGTGAATAGACAGTCATCAGCAGTATTGTAGCAGCCTGACCTTTAGAGCTAGAAATCTTCTCAAGAGGGAAAGCATGGAGGGGCTCAATCGATTCACGCTGAGCTTTGCTGCAGCAAACCATTCACGTAGAGTCGCTGGTACCTGATGCAAACATGCATGGCTTTGAAATATGTATGACCATATACAACATGCATGGCTTTGAAATATGTATGACCATATACAACATGCATGGCTTTGAAATATGTATGACCATGTACAACATGCATGGCTTTGAAATATGTATGACCATATACAACATAACAAGATTTGGTTGTTGTTCAAAACCTCTTCATCTTGCCACAGAATGTACCTGTTGGGATGAGGAACCCTTGATGATGATGATCATGCAATTACATAAGTTTGCATACCTTTTCTATCTCTTTAGGCTGATCCTCCTCTCCTTCTAGGCCCTGAATGAGAGCTTCAAAGGAGGCCAAAACTCCAGCCTCGCTGACAGACTCACTGCCATTTTCCAGCAGTAGGTTAAGCTCCTAAGTATGACATAGTCAGGAATGTAAATTTTGTGTTGAAAGATCAAAGAAAAGTAAGTATTGCCTCAATTAAGAAGGTCAGGGTTACCTTATTTAAACAAAGATAAGGAGCAAGACTTAGATGGCTCCCAAATATGCTGGCTGATAAGCAGAAGTAGGGTTCAAAAGCAGTTTGTGAAATTATGGTAACAAGATGGAGTAAGGACAAAACACTCAACACTAATGCACATACCTGTACATTATCAGCTGATTTTTTCTGAGATTTAATGAGAAATGACTCGAGGGGGAGCTTCTCTGGTCGAGAAAGGTCAGACTGAGACAGAGCCAGTCCAGTCTGATTCAATGCAGCGCTCACACTGTTTTGATACAGATCCAGTAATACAGAACATAATGAACGATGCCGTAGTACAGAACATAATGAACGATGCCTTAAAAAAGGAACTGTAAACCATGAAATGAGTCAAAGAACATCAAACATTCCTATGCACCAGGATTGTACTCCTCTCTTTGATAAAGTACTGCTTCCCAGGAAATGCTGAAATGTAAAACCTGCAGCCTCCTACATATTGGGTTTACTTTGGGTTAACTTAGGATAACTTAAACAACTGACCCGTCCCCCATCACATCCAGCTCTGCAGTGTATCTCTCCAGAGTGAAGGCCTGGACAAGTGCCTCATACTTGCTGACCTCTCCTTGATGACTGTGATAACGGTGCACTGTGCTGCTGTAAAAAGCGGACAAGAGGAGAGGTCGAATTGCATGAGCTGCCTCAGGCTTTCTCAAACCCCAGGCCAGAGCTAAGCGGTTGTCTTGAGGCAACGCTTGGAGCTGCAGAATTAACGTGAACAGCGCGTTGTTCACAAGCAAAGCACTAGTTACAATTGTAACATTTTAAAAATGTTAGTAGAACCAAGGCATAGAGGTCAGATATAATTGTAATCATGTAACCCAGTGACATTTCCTGCATTCAGGGGATGCATCCAACAATGCAAACAAAATTCAATTTTTTTGAAACAGACTGCACTGACCTGCGCAAGATAAATGCCCAGTTTACCATCATATCCTGGCTTAATCAAACCCTCAAGAAGTCTCCAAGAAGTCTCCAGACGCTGTGCTGCGTTCTGTACTCTCAGAACCTGTTCATTGCTGAGAGCAGCTAGCTCCCCAGCACTCGCTGTGGCCATGATGCAAGGTACACCCTGAAGCAATGCTTCCCGCCTCCATGTGTGTACTGCATGAAGCACCGCCCTCGAGGGGTTAGGATCTCCAATATTGTTGGAGTCTCCACCAGCTGCCATCATCGCTGCCTCAAAGCTCTTCACACTGCTTACCGAGGAGTCTAGTTCTGCTAACAGATCTGCAGCGCTGAGATTGGGTAGGGCACTGAGGTGCTGGACAGTGCTATGCAGAAGATCATGTGACAGGCATGACAACGCAGATGTTACCGCTTCAGAACCTCCATCTGCCTCATTCCCATCCCTACTCTCAAGACCTTGAGGCAGCATCACTTCAAAAGGGGAAGTATGTAGCAAGCGATTCACAAGCTGGACATCAGGGTTCAGCTCTAATCCAAGCTTCAAGTTCAACCATTTGTACAAAGCAAGGCCAACAATACCCTCTTTTACAGCAGGATCATAATCTGCTGTAGGGACAGCGTCACTTTGCGCTATGGGGGATGTGGTGGCATTGTCATTGGATGGAAGCCCCCCAGACAGAGGAGAGGGAGTGGTAGAGGGAGAGGAAGGAGCCTGGCTGTCCATACCTTGGATCTTGGCACGGGCTTTAGCCACAAAGTCTATTGGAAATTGTGGAGGCGATGAGGTGCTGTCAGTGATAGCCGTAAGTTTCTGCCTGCTGCTGACATGCAGTTGGCCCAAGATGTAAGCTACATGGGATTGGCCACCCTGCAAGCTTTCCTCCACTAAGCCAGGGTTAAAGACACCCAGTACATTGGAGGCTAGGGCAACCTTGGCGTTAACCTTGCATGCTGTTTCCAGAAGCTGCTCCATGCATGGCATCTGTAAGAGTAGGTCCCATGTAAGCAGTGACCCTGTGGGTTTCAGCAGCCAAGCTACTAGATCATTCTCTGTTTTTGACTTAGAGGCCGCCAAATCTCCAGATGCAGATGCCAATGTCTTTGCTATAGACACCAAGTGAGGATAAAAAGTTGAGAGGGAGGTTGGATCGCTCTTACTGAGCTGAGCTATTTCTTTCATAATGGAGGAGGCTGTCCATGCAAGAATGAATGGTGTCGCCCGTTTCTCAGAGACTGCTGCTAGTTTCTGCATAAGAAGTGCCCTACGAGGTCTGTCTAGTTTTCCAATCAATTGCTGCAGCTGCTGTGCAACTTCAGCCTCACTTCTCGACAGATAAGACTGAAACAGATCAGTCCTGCTGTAGATAAGACTTGCTAAGCTCTGCGCAATGTAAAATCAAAACTTATATTGCATAATATAGGAAAATAGTAACGTGACCACTGAGTAAGCAAGTCTTAGTACATAGAGAACGAAAGGTAACCCTTCACAGTTACCTGCAGCGTCGCTGAGTCCATTTTTGTAACATTAACGGAAGCTTCTTGAGTTGTTGAGGCAGAATCTGAGCTCAAACATCTCAGATGACCGCCTGGTCGCAAGTACCGTTGTAATTCTAGACCAGTAGATCCACTCCTGAAGAGAAGCCGGAGCATAGGGTAGCAGATACTCGGAAACACACAGCAGAAGATATCCAAAATGAGACTGATTAACCTCAGCTATTGGGAATTGTTTCGGCTACACTTCAAGTAGGGAAAATAACATATGCAAAATATAGGAAATTGCGATGATGCGATTCAAAATTGTGACCACAGATTGAATATTTTAAGATGTAGGTGCTCGGAAACATTCGGGATCTGTAATTTTCACAAGCGAGCATCACATTAAAACCTTGTCACGGCCTCTTTCCGGAACAAAGGATGTGATCAGCCAAGTTTTCAGAAATACTTCTTCCATTCTGTGCATTGTGTATTTGCGTGTCTGTAACATGTGCTAGATTTGCTATGCAGCTTTTGTATTTTTGCTGTTGTAAGACGCACAGTTGCATTTGCCAATACGAACCTGTTGGGAAGGTAGGGGTCTGAGTGACTACAGGAGACTTCATGTGCACACAAAACAAAGATTGCACACCCTTCTAGCTCTTCAGCACTGTTACGTTAAAAAGATCATTCGCTCTTACACACAAAAAATGCATGCACTATGTTTACTGCTGAAATTTAGCCTTGGTGGCCATGACCCCTCATCTGTTAGTGTTAGTAATTAAAACTATTGATGAGGGATGGAGGTTCTCTCACATTTGAGGACACAGTAGGGCACACACAAAAGTTCTGATCTTTGCACAGAGTAAGAAAAAAAAACACAAATATGCACCTGGTTTTTATTTTGAAATTTTGTCTAAGGGATTTGAAGGATTTGAGCAAGGCATTTGTTAGTAAAGAGCTGGCAAATTTTTCAATCTTTTTGCAGTCTAATTTGTCTACTAAATCTTTGTTCATTAAATATTTATAGGCTGCGCTAAGACCTTTCAGCATGTAGGCAAGTAATTCTGCTGGTGTGTAATTTTGTCAAGTATTTTGATGGGCGCTATGTGGTCCATGATTATTGAGTAGTTGTGAACTCAAGCGATGTCTCAATATCTTATGCTTTGAGAGGGATGGGCATGGCCAGCAGCAGGTGCATCTTCTCTCTCAACAATTTGACGATTTTTGTAAATATTTTAATTTGAATGCAAGAACTTCAACTTCATGGTTAGATGGCTCCCCCACTTGTTCTCTCTATATTTAAACATATTGATAGATCATGATGATTAAAAGCATTTAAGATTACATATTCTTATATTTCATTTTCATTTTCAGAGTTCATACACATGTCAACTGAAAACATGGCGTTAGCTATGTTTTATCTATTTCAATTTTCTTCGCAAGAATTTGAAGCTCTCTACTTTCCTTTAAGTACATTCTTCATTCAAGACCGTATCTTTTGACTATTATATCTTTACAATTATATCTTTATTAGTAAAGAGAATGCAAGAAAGGTATGCAAGAGAGGTATGCAGTTGCCATTCACTTTTCCCTGTAGACTGAAAAAGTTACCGCAGCACAGAAGTAGCTGCAGCATATAGCATGCTCGCACGCATATAGCATGACCATATCACTTGCTTGCTTTTCTGTCAGAATTTGAACGAAACAACAGACTTGGTTTGAAAAGTTATATAGCATTTAAGATAGGCATTTAGGTATCTTAGGCAGTATAGCAAGCTCACTCTTGTAGCATATAGCATCTTCTTTAATTTGATTTTTCACCTCTTGAACTGAATCTGTAATCCTCTGCCACTGCTCTGGTCATGGCAGTTCTGTTGAAATAGCTACTAAAGATGTTTCAAGCACATTTTACAATGTACTCTCATGTTTTATTTCAATTCAAGAGATTCTGGATTTTTAAATGCTACACCTTCACATATAACGTGGTTGATATGTGTTTCCTACAACGTTTCACGGGATCATTTATGGAAGAATTCGCTTTGTCCCCTGACCTGGACTTGGTTGATAAGTAATTAGTCGTAGTGTACGCATATCTATCTATCTGACAGTCAAGCCTTCTGTACTTGACCTTTTAAACTGATGATTTATCTCTCCAGGCCGAGAAACCTAGAGATTTGGAAGACATAGTTAGAGGCTCAGAGGCCCTATGGGACGCTTTTCAGAAATCACAACTTCAAAGAGTTTGCAGAGAAAAATGGGAACGTGCTGGTCGCCCTGAGGATCAGGGTCGAGGGTTATGTGAGCTTTCTTTCTTGACCATGCATTTGCTGAGACAATGCAGAATATACAAGCAAGCAGGCAGGCATAATCATCAGCAAAGCTTGCCTGCATCTAAATTTGAAAGTGGTGCTTTATGCAACTGCTCCCCTTAACTAAGCTGCATTTGAATGTACCTTAAGGTGACACTGAAAGGAAGAAGCCTTGGTCCTTGTGGTGGATGTCCCCAGAGAGCATGAATGATGAGAAAACGCAACCCTTACTCTCTTAGTAGATCAGAAGAGAGATTCCAATAGTTAACTGAGACCCATTATAGAAACTGCTTCAGTTGCATCTGACCAGCAGCACACACTAGGCAGCCTGAGGCGCTGATAATACCGTTTACTTCGCTTTTCAAAATTCATTTTTTCTATAAAAAGCTGACATGAGAAAAGAAGCACTGCGCACTTGGCAAGCATTTGGGTTCTGTACAAACTATTCCCTTTTAAGTACTGTCACTTTTAGAGATCTTGGCTAGGTACAGAAGCTCGGATTTAATGTTCCCATCAAGACATATCGAACTTTAGAGCACAGGTAGCTTACCAACAATGATGAAATAATCCTGGGATCGCCTTTTATTTGTGCATGCGATATCAGAGAAATTAGCCAAGTTCAACTATGTTCCGCGAGTACCTACTCGTCTACGAAGGGATAATCTCAGCTACCCTGATTTGGAGAAATGCCTGAAAATTTCTTGCATCACATCCTTTTGTGAGAATTGTATGTTTGGACAAGTGTATCCTGGGAAACATTGGAGTAACAGATTAAAAGAGTGCTCATTTTCCATCACACATGAAACTTATCACCAAAAGAAAAATGCTTGTGCTTTTCAGGCGTTGACTTGCGCTTTAAGCACTTCAAACCCTCATTCCAGCGGAGCAGGTATGATCTATTAAGACACTGAAAATGAGTGCTCCATTCTCAGAGTTGGGCCTTTGTCATGAGCAGGAAATGCTGTATTGCATCTACCTTTAGCTGCAGTCAACCTTGCTATCGGCCTGCCTTTGTGTGTGCATATATGCTCACCATTAGGAAGGCAGGGATCTCTAGATCTTCGTCTTAACCTCTTGAGTATCGGCGCCTCATGGGACGTGTTTCCTAACACTCAGTATGGCTGTCGTGAGTTCCTCATAAGAACTTCCTCATGAGCTTCAATTAACCCTACTTTAATTTGAAAATTGCTTGTTTTAAACATGATGTTTTGGGAGCGTGGTTTGTGACCTTGTGCATTTGCAGGCCAGGGAGGCCTGAATGCGGACCACAGGCGTTTTCAAAGGAGAGGGAAGACGCTTGCGGTCTATAGGGTTGATAATCCATACAGTCTACAAGATGTGGTGCAATCCACAGCCTCATTGGGCCTAGCCTGCCTAATGCTTCCAGATCATGTCCGTCCTGGTATCCAAATGCTGTCAAGGTTCTCTGTTCAAGCTCATGCCCTCCTGATTGCACATCATTGGTGCAAAAGAAAGTGGAGCAGGCAAAAGGATACAGCCTTGCAGCATAATGACACCTCTCGCTCATCTGAGGCGAGCTATACCCTTGAGCCAGCTCATCACGTGTCCTGTTGCCTACAGGTATACCCTGAGGTGAGCTATACCCTTGAGCCAGCTCATCACGTGTCCTGTTGCCTACAGGTATACCCTGAGGTGAGCTATACCCTTGAGCCAGCTCATCACGTGTCCTGTTGCCTACAGGTATACCCTGAGGTGAGCTATACCCTTGAGCCAGCTCATCACGTGTCCTGTTGCCTACAGGTATACCCTGAGGCGAGCTATACCCTTGAGCCAGCTCATCACGTGTCCTGCTGCCTACAGAAGGAAGACAAAGATTGTCATGAGGTACAAAAAGCATCGTCACTTCCAATGCTCAGTATAAAGGGTCGGATACTGCAATGGGCTACATGTCTGGCTCTTCAGCTGTCAGCTAGCTCCCTACTTCTGGTTAAGGGGTGTGAGGTGTGGTCGTACCTTCACCCTACCTCCCATCACATGGCAAGTGCCTTGTTGGCTCTCACAGCAGTGATGCTGGATTGCAGGCAGCTGCAGAGGCAAGCTGCTAACGGAGTCATAAGCAAAGGTTGGGAATGAAGGACGAAGTATAATATTCCTCTAGTATGTGATGACTGAAAGTGCACCAGATGTCCAGATATTCATTCAGTCTTTCTTGCGACTCTGTCCTGGTAGCTGACATTTATTACGATTAGGCACTAGGTCTTATGAGGAGAGTCTACAAAGCCCGAAATATCACCAACTTTCTTCATCCATGCCTCAAAAGCTGCTCATGCAAGATGCATTAATTCTTCTGTTATGTTGACAAAGCATGCATTCACTTAGGTCCTCAGCTGGAAGCTGCTTGGAGGGCAGTACATAAGCGTTCAGCAAAGCGTGTTGCCAAGTACCTAGGCGACCTGCCTGCCTCCCCTCCCCTAGCACCAACTGTCAGGGTGTTGAAAGACATCAGCATCAGAGCAGGTGTTGCTTCTGCAGATGGTGGAGCTCTCTTGTCCATGCTAACTTCAGAGTCGTTGTGCTGTGGCGGCAACCTCAATAGGACAAGTGCGGCAGGTAACAGCATAGCAGTTAGTGCCTAGCATCTGGTAATTATCACTTGTGATCGCCTTTTAATTTGTACACTGTTGTGATTGCAGTGTCAATCCAAGTAGGACCAAAGAGGAGACATCAGGCCTCTCCAGTGGTGCCATGCACCACAGATGTTGATGCCGCCTGCGTTACCACTCAGCTCAGCACAGAGATCACCAATGTGCAGCGGCATAGCTCTGTGGGGTACTGTGAAGTTGTTGATAATCAGGACGGAGGACTAGATGCAAGGAACCTCAGGGCAAGTGAAAGAAAATTCAGGAACCTGTGATCAGGTCCTTCCTAATAGAGGCAATGAGATGATAGTAGATGCAGAATTGGGCCGATAAGGCATCAGTGGAGATCATATAAGGAAGTTATAATGTAAAGATTAAGTATAGTAGGCCTTTCTTCCTAGTTTGCTCTACAGTATTTTCTCATTTCCTTGTCCTTTTTTCAATTGATAAGGGTGCGCATTATTCTTCAAGGGAACCAGTGCTGGCCTGTGGCACCAATCTCTCACAAGAATCCTCCCTATGCTCCTCTCATCATACCTCCCCCCCTGGCCTGGAGGTGTCTTTGTCAGGAACAGAAGGTCCCTCAACCTGTGTCACAAGCCGCCAAATCATTCAAGCATCCTCTCACACCCTACCAGGCAAGGGAGGTCAAGCCTTGATGAGCAGTCAGCCCGACGTAAGGGCCCCTTGTCTGATGAGCACTCCTGCACATGACTGTTGCACCAGTTGTGGCAGTAGTAACATTGACAGGCTTGATGGTGTGGTGGTACCATCTCCTGCTGTAGCATCCCTCTACTGTCAGGGTGGTGCTGATACTGGCATATCACTAGTCCAGGAAGGGCCTCTCTGTACAAAGGGTTCACATGTCACCATATCTGCAGGACAGGATAAGGAGGGTACTGAAAGAGTCAACATATCAGGAGCGGACAGCAGCTTTCTAGTTCCAGCTTCATTTTCATCTCAGAGGGAACACTACGTGCAGTGTACTGCTGCAACTTCCCCCCAAGAAAGAGTCACCGCTACGGCTCCCTCTTCTCATGCTAATGCCTCCTCATCAGGATCTTCAGGTGTCCAAAAAGGGCAGACTGCAGAGGACACTCACTGCAGTCTGGCGCCTTTCATCTGCCAGCCAGTTGGAAGCTTCTTGGAAGCAGCAATCACAGCTGGTCTTCCCTTGTATGGACGCCATGACCATAGTATACTAACCTGTGATTTGGGATCTCAGCAGCAAACTGAAGCCATGACACTCAGTGGCATCTTAATCTTGGGGATGCGAGCATTGCTGCTTGTTCTGGCTTTCCTGCCTTTTCTTTTGATTGGGATTCCCCTTCTTTTCCTTTCAGCTTATCTCATTGACCAGGGTAAGTGACTGAAGGTCAGGATGCAGTAGAATCCTTTTAGGAGAAGGGAAGCATTGGTACTGATACAACTTTACGTTATATTACTGAAGTTGTTACACATGCTATCCTCATACAATGCAGAAGAGGATGTGAGCAGTTACAAGACCTCTTGTAGACAGAGGGCTAGAGTGATGGCCTGGAACCTTCTGCTTTTCGGATGCCGTACAACAGGTGCCGCATTCATCAAGGTAACAAATATGCCTGGTTCCTTGAAGTATGCCTGGTTCCTTGGAGTAAGTACAGTGACTTGCCATTCTACTCAACATGGGTAGAATTGATCTTGGCTTCATAACTTAGCTGATGCCATGCCCAGGATCTTGTCATGTAACTTACAGTTTCAGGCACAGCCTCAACCTGTAATATGTCTCTCATGTTTTGTATCTGATGTAGAAGACACAACCTAGTCAGCCTGCTATATGTCTCTCAGCTGATGTAGAAGACACTCATTATCATTTCTTGTTAATCATCTGCACTAAATATCCGTGTAGTGGGGACAGTGGGCTGCAACGCGGACAGATATCTTCCCACCTGATTTCTGTGACATCATGTCAACGCTGCATGAAAACTCCCCTGTCCACTCTTTTGAATATGTGAGTTCAGCCTCACTATGTAGCATTGATACTATGTCAATTGAGTAATCCTAACTATGTAGCATTGATACTATGTCAATTGAGTATTCCTAACTATGTAGCATTGATACTATGTCAATTGAGTAATCCTCACTATGTAGCATTGATACTATGTCAATTGAGTAATCCTAACTATGTAGCATTGATACTATGTCAATTGAGTAATCCTAACTATGTAGCACTACTTTGAATCTGTGAGTTGAGCAACGCTCACTACGCAGCACTTTGCTTTTTTATATCTACCTAATGCAATGGCAACCGTAACCCTGTTCTTGCACTCGTTACCCTAATCTTGAAATGGCAACCTTAATCTTGTTCGTCCTCATCATCCAGACAAAAAGGTCCGTGGAGGCGGCACTAGGAGTGGACCTTGCCACAGCATTCATCTCCTTTGAATCTAAGCCATTGGCTTCTGCAAGTATTGCCCAGGTGGTCTCTTCATGGCATTAATGTATGCAAGTATTGCCCAGGTGGTCTCTTCATGGCATTAGTGTATGCAAGGACGCACATAAGGAGTAGATCTTCATGGCATTAATGTATGCAAGGACGCACATAAGGAGTAGACCTGCAGGAATGCATGCTGTAATAAGGAGCAGAGATGCAGCAATACATGCTGTAATAAGGAGTAGAGATGCAGCAATACATGCTGTAATTTGACATTGAAATAGTCGTAACATGTGCACCGCATTGTTGTATGCCAGGTGCATAGAGCAATGATTCAGGTTCAAGGTTCAGAGAAGCTCCTTCCAGTGGCTGTGAAAGTCTGCCATCCACATGTTCAACAACGCATCACTTTGGACTTTGTGCTCCTCAAAGCATTGGCTAAAGCTGTATCAAGGTGCTAGTAATAAGCAGAAGACACGGCAGTCAAGTGCCCCTCAACACTCAGAATATGCATGCTTTTCAAAGTGCAAAACATGTTTGAAAAACAATTACATATCCATTCTGGAAACATTATTCTTGAAGCTTCCTTACAGAAGTTCTGCCTTTTTGACGCAGCACTCCTCTATTACGCGGACTAGGACTTGAAGACTCTGTCTCTCAATTCAGCAGTACCATGACTGCGCAATGTGACCTTAGAGTAGAGGCTGCCCACCTTGAGCGTTTCTATAACAACTTTAAGGGTGTGGAGTCGCAGGTAATGATAAGAAAACAAAAGTGGGCGGAGGTGCTTACCTGAACCCAGCCCCTCTCCTTCCTTGTATCTGCACCTGAAGAGCTAAGAGAGGCTACCTCATACTCACAGCTGTCATAATGACACTGGCAGGCCTGGTCGTACTCTGTGATTCTAAGTTATCGTGTCAGCTTTACTCACTTTGCTGCCATGGTGTACACAGGTCACTACCCCACGTCCTCTCTGGGCTTCACGAGGAGTGCTGATTGAGACTTTTGAGCAAGGATCCAGTGTCTCACACTTCATCAAGAGAAGGACACCCTACAATACCGAGATAGTGGCCCTCGGTGTGGACACATACTTGAGCATGCTGTTAAAGCATAACTTTGTTCACACTGACTTGCATCCAGGTACTGACTAGTACAACACATACAAATAAGCTCCACTCTTCTTTCAATCTTGTGAATGTAACTTGCATCCAAAAATGAGCACTTTTCTCGCTTATTGGCAAGTTTTACAGGCTGGGTACAGGTTGTATGTTAAATTGATGTCCTGTGTTTGAATTGTGGTGTCTACAGGTTGTATGTTAAATTGATGTCCTGTGTGGTTTGAACTGTGGTGTCTACAGGTTGTATGTTAAATTGATGTCCTGTGTGGTTTGAATTGTGGTGTCTACAGGTTGTATGTTAAATTGATGTCCTGTATTGAATTGTGGTGTCTACAGGTTGTATGTTAAATTGATGTCCTGTGTTTGAATTGTGGTGTCTACAGGGAACATAATGGTCAGGGTAGTGGGCTCTGAGGAGCAGGTCATCTGCCATGACATTTTAGGATCTGACGCTGAAAATGATGTCAGGAAAGGAATTGCAAAGAATCAAAGCTCAGCCTATGCTATCTGCCTTGACACTCCTGCTTCTGGCGTAAGCAGTGCTACAGGCCCTGGCATGTACACAAGGACTCAGTTAGTACTGCTTGACTTCGGGTTGGCAGAGGAGCTAACACCCCGAGTCAGGCATCATTTCATCAGCTTCCTCACAGCCATTTGTGCAGGTAGGTGGTACAAGCCAGGCACCAGATCATCTGCATCCTCACAGCCAGTCATGCAGGTAGGTGGTACATGCCAGGCACCAGATCATCTGCATCCTCACAGCCGGTCATGCAGGCAGGTGGTACAAGCCAGGCACCAGATCATCTGCATCCTCACAGCCATTTGTGCAGGTAGGCGGTACAGGGCAGGCACCAGATCATCTGCATCCTCACAGCCATTTGTGCAGGTAGGCGGTACAGGGCAGGCACCAGATCATCTGCATCCTCACAGCCATTTGTGCAGGTAGGCGGTACAGGGCAGGCACCAGATCATCAGCCTCCTCACAGTCAGTCATGCACTAGGTAAAGTAGAGGGGCTTGGACTAGAAAGCACTGCCGTCTGTTGAATCAGATTTCTAGCTTTCCTCTCATAATTTCATCCCAGCAGATAAGATTGTGCCTCATTATAACTTTCGTGTTCTTACTTTTGTTTGAGCAATGTAAAGGTCATGGTGCTCGGGCTGCACGGCATTTGCTTCAATGGGGAGCCAAGCAACGGTGTTGTAATCCAGGGGCGTTCCAGCGCGACATTGTTGAGCTGTTTAAAAAGGAGTGCGACATATTCAGGGACAAGGGCATAGACTTGGATAAGGTGACCAGTATTTTGTATTAACCAAGAAGAAACAGATACCAGTATTTAATATCTGACCTTGAGAGCTATGGCACTAGAAATTTTTAGCAGTTGGCCATACATAAATATTTGAAAATTCAAAATATGAGGACATCACCTGCATCTACTCAGTATGCTCAACTCCGTCATCATTAGGTTATGAAGGAGGTTTTGCGCATCTCAAGGGAGCATGAGGTGACTGTGGACAGCAGCTATGCTTCACTGGTCATTGGCGTTTGTGTTATTGTGGGGTTTGCAACGTCACTGGATCCAGAAGTCAACATTATGGATGCTGCTGCACCATGTTTGCTTCTCCACGCATTGACAGGAGGAGTCATGGGGCGATTGTACTCATAAGCAGATCGGAATGCTGTTGAATGCAGTTGCATTATAGACCATGCTAGGAATGTTTAGATGGAGGTAGTGAGAAGTAGTTGCAAGCATTTTTAAGAACATTCTCAGCAAAGGTGGATTTTTTTTCAAAATGGGAATGAAAAATAATGTTATGGGTTACTGACTGCTCACGATTGGTCTAAGACAGCCCGCTGCATTTCTCTTAGTATTTCTATGCATTCCAATAGTAACCTCTTGTGTTCCAATCTAGCTCTGAGAGCTAGCATATATCTTGCAGAAGGTAGCTTTTCATTTACTAAACTCGAGTCCATCAAATCCCCCAGTTCTCTCCTGTCTTCCTCTACAGTGCTGGGTAAAGCATTGAGCTTATGCTGTATGTGTGCTTCTAGATTTTGGTAACAAGACCTAGAGTTCTCTCTGTTGCTCTCTCCTCTCACTGACTCTCCATCACTGCCAGCATTACAGCTGAGCTGTAGCAAGCTGGATGCAGCTGCACGCCTCCGACTACTCCGACTTACGTGCTCAGAATATCTTCCAAGATGATGATTTATTGCATGACGACCTTCAGCTTCTGCTTCTTTTGGAGTGGTGGAGACATCTCCAATGTACCGCTTCTGCTGGGCAAGTTGATGTAGTGCCTCCTGGACATGCTTGGGGTCAACCAGATACCCTGATGCACAATAATACGCGCAAGAATAATACGAAGCATGTGAGCACTCTAGTGAGGAGACCATGTTGAAATAGACTTTCAAGTGATGATTACTGTGACAGTGGCTAAGTCGTACATAATGAAATTGTTCATTCATTTGTAACGAAACTTAGCCAACTCAGCCATTATTTGTTTACAACAGATCTCATCACTGACCGGCTGCTGATAGTGAGCTGATACTGAAGCTGATCCTGTCAGCTTCATTCCCTGGAATGATGAAACCGTAGTCTGTCATCAGATCCAGGTTGCTTCGCTGGTGACCAAAGTCTATCAAGATCTCCTGCACACCATTACGACTCTTATCGCGTTATTTCTCTCAAAACATAAAGAAGAAAAGGCATCATGAATGTTGATGCTCTTGGAAAGCCCTACAAACCACACTTATACCTTAATTGCATTTGCAATATGTTCTACTTTCTGCATACTTCTAGGAGCGGCATGAAGTGTCAAGAAGAGTGTGCCCTTTCCCAATAGATAATGATCACCTCATCTTGATCAACAGGCCGTACAGGCCTGAGCATCAGTTTGCCTCCCGCCTTATCAAGGTACACAGCTGCATTGCAAGCTGAGGCACTAGCATGATTCGCCATGTCAATGGCAGGGGGCAAGATCATCACATGATGTCCACCCTCCAATTTAAATCCAATAGATCTACTGCGGGCCTGTTCGCTCATAATGCGATAATTTGTATTTAAACTTCGTCTCCTCTTGCTAGGCTTGAAGCTAATGCCTATAAGCATCATAACTCATGGCCTAGAATCATGGCATTAGCCTCCAGTAATGCGATGACTCAAAAGTACGCTTTGTCATGCAGCAGTAAACACTCACTACGGCCAGGGCCCAAGCTGAGTCTTCAATGCTGCATGGCAGGTGTGCAGACAAGTGGTGCTCATGTACTTCCATCATCCAAGAGCGCTGTTTCTCCCACTCACCCTGAAGGTCAAGAAGATTTCATTCACACTTCCAGGACCCAGGGCCACAAATCATGCAATTTACAGCTGATTAAACATTCTTGAACAGGGCATGACTCAGCATGTTCAAAGATGACAGTATTCTGAAAGTATTGTATATGACAGAGACTCACAAGCAACTCAGGCACTTGGAGCTCCAGGGCCTCCTTCCGATTAAAGCTTAATAAGCAGGTCATTTCTGGTTCTCTGGGTAAGAGTTTTTGAATGTATCGCTTCCATTGGACAGCCTTGCTGGATGAGCCCTTGTCTGTTGTAGCTGTGTCATTTTTACCAAACTTCAGGTTCAGGAGCAGTGAAGCCATTTGCACAAATGCCTGGACTTCGTCATTTTCTGAAATGAATAGAGTGACAGCAATATAAAGGTTTATCATAGTTACAGTACACCCCTCTTGACATGAGAAATATTTTGTGTTATGCACGCCCAGTAATTCTTGCCTGAAACTGTAGCATTTTTGTTGCTGTGCATGTTACTGTTACATGAGACTATCAAGCAGCTGCTTAATGGTGCATTGACTATGCTAGATGAAAGAGTCCTTTCATCTGAGAAGAGACCCCTCAGCCCCGTGCGGGATGTGCCTAAATGAACGGCCCAATCAATCTCAAACTCGTATAAGATGTCTTGAAATTCATGGGAATTGTGACTGACAGCTGGTATTGCTGCAAATTTGCGACCTAGTTTGGTCTTGACGAGTTTTCGATTTTTCACATGCCGTAAGACTGTAATATTTGCACGGTAAGCTGATTGCATCAATCCTTAATTCTGGCATTCGTCGATTTGTCAGAAAGTTGAGTTCGTGCACTTGAATTCGTTGAAGTGTCGCTAAGCTTTTTCGTCTTGGCATGCAAACATATCTCGAATTTTGCGAATTCTTTCGTTTTCATATTACAATTACGTCCTGCTTCATTCCGGCCGCACTTTTACTGACAAAAATAAATTGTGATGAAATCTCATCACTTTTGAAATAATTAATTATAATTATATATCATCACTAATAATAATACTCGTCACCGAAAAAATAACGTCAAAATAAGACTCAACTTTGATTGTTACATCATGTCCTCGTCGTCTTTGTTTACAAGAGAATTTGGCGCTTTCAAAACTTGAGAGCGCCAAATTCTCTCTTATCAAGTTGATAAGATGTAAAAAAGCAGCTCTGGATGCATGCACGCTAGCCCTTGATGACTTCAACTGTGAGGGTACAGAACTTATTTCCTGGACGGAAATGTTTGACTATGGCAGGGAAGAGTTTGTTCCAACTTACCAAGGTACATGAGAATCTGTAACTATTCCACATTAAGCTACCCAGAAATCAGACCTGCCTGCGTGGTGATCAACCTCAATTATTGACCTCTTCATCCAGCAAAAATTCAATGCTCCAGCTCTAATAAGGCTGAGCGTCGCATTTGTTTTTTTTAAGGCTGAGAGAAATTACAAGAAGGAAAACTCTCAGAACAGGAAACGCTAGCCACCAGCAGGGTCTACTTCGCAAACCAGCAGACTGCTAAGACTGCAAACCAGTAGCTGTTCCCAGCTGTGTATCCACTGAGGGAGCAAGCCATGGCCTGCCATAATTAATGCATACATCATCCTTATGAGACTTTACTATCAAATTATGTACTGACAACAGATTAAGGAATCCAACTCATCATACATTCTTATAAGATACTTTTAAAAAGCTGAATAAGTTCATGGCTGTTGCCATTGAGTCTCCCAGGAAGAGATGCCCAACATGTGAACAAGTAACAAGAAAAAGGCCGTCATCCTTACACTTATGCCTCATGCATTTTTTCTCCTCATTTTAGTATGCGCTTAATTTCTTATCACATTGTTACACACACGATCAGTCATTCATTCTATGAGGCACGTTGTTACTCACACGATCAGTCATTCATTCTATGAGGCACATTGTTACTCACACGATCAGTCATTCATTCTATGAGGCACATGTTTCCCAAGATTAGTTCCCACGACACAGGCCTCACATTTCATTGCGCAACTTACATTCCATGCAGTTGTCCAGGGGTCCCAATTCAATATGACATTGTTGTGATCAGGGCTTCCTGCCCACATGGACAGAGCAGTAGAAGTAGACATTTTGCCATAGCTTGAAACCTCGATCTCAAAGCCATAGCCCTGGTAAGAAGTCAGCTGCTGGGGTTTATACCACATACTGCAATTCATGATGATGAAGACAGCAAGCAGGAGCTTGGGGTGTGGCCTAAGAGGGCGTTAGTAAATAAATAGCTTGAAAAGTGTGACCTAGAGCCCAATAAATTGAGCAAGAAATTGTAAGCATATTGTTATATATTAATTAGCAGCTGGTTCTTGACTTCTTTGTTGTTGTGAGTAGGGAGAAATTTTATATTATGATACTGCTGTTTGGATAACAAGTATTATTTTACTCTCCTACCTTTGTGCTATTGGTAGGAGAGGAATCAAGCAGAGTTTCCACTCTTTTTATCATCCATAGCTGTTGCTGATTGCAAATAGCAGTACCCCACATGTTAAGGCCATCAGAGAGAAAATCATCCTTTAGAACTCTTATGTTCTATATCCCAGCATTATGTCATGTTCAGTATTTAAAAATGATATATAACGACGAGCATGTACACTGCCTTATATATATATATATATATGAAGAAGTAATTCACATAACTTGCGGGCTTGCAGGGATGAGACGTACCCTAAATAATGAATGATACACTGCATAGCAACAAAAATTTAAACAGCTTGTAAGTCAGCTGACCTGCAGTGGCTTGAGATGATGTCAACTACTGCGTAATAATACGACTTCTGTCTGCTGAAATACAATGAACGTGTATTGAACGTTCTAACGTTCGGATAACTCATTACTTTTTATAATATGTGCAATAGTTCCATTAAAAATCTGATGCATGTTTGCTGATGAACCATCTCACGATATCCTGAAGTCGTCTGTTATTCCGCTCATAATTTGGTTCTGATTCGGCTTCAGCACGACTTGGATCCAGTTACGCGTGTATCGGCTTCCCGTTTTCGTGTCATCAGGCCCTGACCTGCTGAGCTGAGAGGGCTGGGATTGCTGCGGCTTTGATGTTATTATTTACAAGATATTATGTAATGCATGGTGGTGCCAAATACAGGGCATGAGCATGAATGGGCTGACACAACTGCAGACGTCGCAGTTCATATTTTTCCATTTGCAAATAGGCTCAACTACGACTATGAAGTTCACTATTGCTTAATGAAATATTAGATGCGAGAGTCATGGAGACGAATGCAGTACTTGTGATGATTATATGCAGGGGAAAAATTGATCTTGCTTACGCACCTTGTAATAATAGTAGGGCCCACACCACTTCTTTCTAAGCTTTCACCATCTCTTTGTAAGATACAGCTTTGGTGTGTGTAAAACAATGTCGTGACAAAAAGCTCAAAATACCGGATATTGCATACACACAATCTTGCCCATGTGAATGGGATAGCCATGTCAACAGACAGCTTTTGCTGTGATGAAAAACATTGCATTCAAGGTGCATGGTCAGCAAAAAAAACTGCCTTGTGCCTTACAAAAAGGCAGACACAGAGTTGCAGCCTGCTACAACACTGGCAACGCCAGATTATTTATGTCAAAGGCAAGTCTGACACACGCAAGATGGAGTAGCAGCCTAATGCTGGCATCACATCATCATTGAAGGCTTTCCAAAAGCAAGAAGGCAGCTTTATACAGACCAAGCTAATCATAATAGAGGCTAATGTTTAGTAAGCTGATGATGCACGCACACCATGATCATAATAACATTTCATGAGAAAGACAAAAACAGGTTACTGTAGTGGTCATATACCCACTACTGAGGATTACTTATTTCCAGTTTATCTAGATATTAAATATTACAAATATATTTAATAATATTCGAGTATTTTTCTAGACATTCTTGTAACAAGTCTTGACTATTCGAAATTGACATAAAGAATATCAAAAGACACATAAATTCAGATTCCAGTAATTCCGGATTCTAGATTCATGATCCATGCCAAATTAGCCAAATGCTGATGTGACTAGCATCTGGCGGCTAGAGATCCTACTACAGGTTAAGGGTTTACAAGTCTTTAAAAGACATCTAGTCTAGCTCAAGGCCAGACTTAGCCAAGTTATTCCATCAGGTTCATCACCTGACTGGCCCCTGCTATTTTATAACAACAAAGCTGGACATCAACCTATCATTACAAGTAAGTCAACGTTCTACCTATAGGACTTGAGTCTACTTCAGTTACATTTTACAAGGTACGAGATGATGCATAATTTCTCTGCTTCTACATAATCACTATTTCCTAGTTTGTGTAAAGACAAATCAATGACGCAGTGTCATGTTTAGGAGTTCATTGTGATCTCATCTATGCTTATTTACAGGGCTGGACATTGATGATGAGCTTAACACACTACCTGCTGCAAGTTAACTAGTGCAGGTCATGTGACTTACAGTCTGCTGTCTAAGGTCTCACTCAATCATTGATTTTTAGCCAGTAAATCATAATAAGCCATCGTGCACTACCCAGAAAACAGCTTGGTGTGAGCCGCGACCTTGCAAGAGTGCCCAAAGATTCACTAAATCCACTAAGGCTACTAAGGCTACTAAGGCTACTAAGGCTACCCGGGTAGTTTCATAGTACTATATCCCAGAGGAGATTATACCGAATCATGAGGTCATGTAGGCTGCGAAGGTAATGTATTCATTCATGTTAGTGGCCTGTTGGGGCCCTTCCTGCAGCAAGTGCAGCCACGACATCGAGATCAGGAGCAGATGACTGAGGCTTTGGAGCCTTGATCACTACTCTGCTTGTGGGTCCCGAGCCAGGCAGCCCCAGCATCGTTTTGGGAAGATCAACAGAGAAACGAATGCCAGCCTTGCTCGGAGAAGCAGCAATAGGCATGTTGTGAAATGAGCCAGGATAGGGCCTTGCCAGTGCCATGTCCACACTTTTGGACACAGAATTGTATTTCAGTGACATCCTGCTGCTGCTCTTGAGGCACCATTACTTGGTGTGCCCGGCGGTGGTGTAGGCAGTACAAAGTGGCTCAGCGAGGTCAGGCCTGAGTGGGTAGTCAGCTCAGCTACAGGTTTTGACTCTACATGACTGGACAAAGGAGGAGCTGTTACTGCATGGTGATTGATTCCTGCAGATGCTGAGTTGTAAACAGCACCTGCTGGTGAAGGACTAGAAGCTCCATGTCTGTAAGCTAAAGCATGGTTACCTCCGCTTGTATCTGAATGTGTCACAGATGGAGAGGAACCTGGATATGGGGAGATGTGCTGATCGTCATGCAATAACGGAACAGTGGTTGCTGGCATATGAAACGAGAGTCAACTAGGAGACCACGACTGGTTCTTTCTTGTAGGATGCTTCGTGTCTTTGCCAGGAATCGTGCTGTCGTAGTTGCTGGAAGGGCCTCTAAATCAGCTCCTGAGGGCACTTATTGGAGACTACTGCTACTTACATCACGGGTCGTGGGGTCATAGTACTTCGAGATGAGTCCTGCTAAGGCTGAACCTATTTGAGGCTGACTGGTACTTGTGGGCCAGCAGGGATTGAGTGGCTGCTGAGGTAGGAGGGCCCTTGCAGAGGAAGCAGCAGCAGAGTCCTCTGAAGAGGAAGCAGCAGCTGCTGCTGCTGCCTGGGAGGCAGAGGAATGGCCTGATGCCTCAGTGTTTGGTAGGACCATGTTCAACTGCAGTCGTCGCAAGAGTGAACGTTCCGTTAAGGCTACTTCTCCTCCTGCAGTACTTGTACTGCGTGGCCTCTCATTGAATTCCTCTCTGTACAATGGTACAGATGAGCTACGATGAGGTATCTGTATTATGGAGTTGGCCTTGCCACTGCCCATAACGGCGGCGCCCACTGCAGAGGCACCATCAGAAGAGGCACCAGGGATGAGTGGCAACTGCAATGTGGAGGAGTTTGGAGACTTAGTTGGAGAAACTAATTCAATTCATGATGATGAAGACAGCAAGTAGGAGCTTGGGTTGAAAAGTGTGGCCTAAGAGGGCGTTAGTAAGGACTGAGGTTCACCATTTACTGGCCTCTAATAAAGGAACACAGGATTCATAGTTCATACCTGCAATAGTTCACACACTCAGTAATATATGTGCATACATAATGTTATGCAGCACAGGCTATAACACACACGCGCAATTAAGCAAGACATGCAATCTTATTAAGTTTCAGACAAACCATGGGGCTGATTGGATTGTCCCATTGTAGCAGCATTTGAATGATCCAGAAAACCAGCTGTGAGCATTGCACAAGCCATTACTGTCTTTCAAGTAATTGTTGTATAGATCAAGAGAATGTGCATCAGCCACAATCTGCATACTGGACGAGGACTGAATTGCACTGAGCCCATGCCCTCCTCGATAACTGCACTTGGGAGGGGAGAACATGCATAATGCAAGACAGATATTTAAGCTATTATTTCGATTGCTTGCCACGCAGCTAATTCTGCAATCTCTGATCAGCATTTAAGAGAATAAAGTTCTCTTACTGTCCTCCCTCTTTTTCTGCCATTGCCACTGAAAAGGTGTCTAATTTCATATTTTACTCAAATGAAATGAGAGCATTAAGTTAGCACTAATAACCTCACCTGTTTATGGCATTGATAAGATTTAGACTCAGCTGCCAAGCAGTCATGTTTGCTTGCTGGGGAGAAGGGGGCCGTAAGAGTACGTTAGGAGGAGGAGGAGGTATCGCAGGCAATGATGGGGGTAGTCGTAAGAGTGAGTTAGGAGGAGGAGGAGGTATCGTAGCTGATGAGGGCGGTAAGATTAATTCAGGAGGAGGAGGAGGATACATCGCGGTCAATGGGGTCCGTAAGAGTGAGTTAGGAGGAGAAGGATGCGGTATCGTAGCTGATGGGGGCGGTAAGATTAATTATTCAGGAGGAGGAGGAGGTGGTATGGCAGCAGCTGATGGGGGCCGTATGAGTGCGTCAGGATAGTCAGGAGGAGGAGAAGACATCGCGGTTAATGGGGGCCGTAAGAGTGAGTTAGGAGGAGAAGGAGGTGGTATGGCAGCTGATGGGGGCCGCAAGACTGAGTTAGGGGGAGGAGGAGGAGGCATCGCGGTTAATGGGGGCCGTAAGAGTAATTTAGGAGGAGGAGGAGGTGGTATCATAGGGGCTGCTCGTTTTAGCAGTGCAGGTGGTGGATGGTTGATGGAGGGAGGCTCATTCGATGCGGAGAAGGTTCTGCCTGGTAATTTTTTGAATATCCGTGTGGGTGATGGATGAGCCCTGGACTGAGGTTTAGGTGGAGAAGGACGGCGATAACGGCGATGGGGTGTTGGAGGAGATTTTTTTATTGTAGGTGGATTTGGGATAGAAAGAGGTTTTGGCGGCTGGACATGGCTGGGTATTGGATTTGATTGTTTCAGTGGCAGTGGTGGGGATGATAGACTAGCTACTATTGTTTCATTGACAGAATGTGACCCTGATGGACGTGAAAGTAGTGAAATAAGTGAAAGGGCTGATGTGAAAGTATGCATTAAACTTGATAAAAAAAAGTGTAATTGCATTTGATAATTTTACAAGAAAAATAATATGTGATGGTTCAAAAACAGATATGATGATTTCAGCAAATAAGCTACCTGCAGCTGCATACGATACCCAGCTACAGCAGCACCAGCACACTACTAACAGTACTAACAGCTGGGTTGCAATCAACGGATGACCATCCCTCATCTTTTATAATATTTTAAGCTGAATCTGTTCAGAGATTTACAGAATTAACTTTCTGGACAAATGTTGAAAGAAAACATTTCATCATTTTTCGGTACCTATCACAAAAATTTACTTTACAAAATCTACTGCGTCGTATGCACTGTTAATTTGCATAGAAAAGTTCCTGCACACATTTAAAATGGAAATCGAATACTTGCGGCACATTAATATGACCGCTGCTTCCACAGTTGAGGGCAATTTGTTGCGAAGAACATAAGGCTACAAGCATATAACTCATTCATGAAATACTGAATAAAAAAGCATGAATTTATGCCATTTATTTCAGATTAGCTAGAATGCGCTTGCTACAACCTGGCCTGATGAGGTGGGCGGGGATAAAAAGATAACGCGCCTTTACATCATTTAACAATTCTAAGGAAATCAAAAATTTATTCATATTTAGTGCTTGCAATAGCGAAAGAAGATCGATTGCTGATCAAAGGGATTGCCATTATTGTCTCTGCTTGCTATGAATTCCACAAGGACATCCGCTTTTGCTGCTTAATAGCAAACCCACAGCAAGAAAATGATCACTGAATAAACAGCAGAGTCTTATTGAAAAAAAGATCACTCATCCTGCGCCACAGCAGAAAAATGCTTAGGGGCATTGGCACTGCAGGGGGGCCCAGAAATAACATCACAATCAAGCCTTATTTCAAGGACCTGGTACTTATGAGTGGAGATGGCTCAAACTGGCTGGATAGCTGTTGGCAACAGTGAAACATGAACTGGAAGAGGAGCAAAAAACTGAAATGTGAGACCAAGTTTTCAGGTCCCCCTGGGTCTAGTTTTTGAATTTCTAACAGGACACCATTCATGCAATGCAATATGCGCAATTTTTTTGCATGAATCTTCATTCAGGATCTTAAGGGAGCAGAGTGTGCCATGGCTATCTACAGTTACTAAACGAGTTTTCTTCTTCAAATCCAAACCAGCAAGAGGCAACCCAGAATCCTGATGTGCTTGTGGGCTTGGGATAGGGCACCGTTCCTATAGTACACCCCAAAGCCAACCAGGGCAGATTATTCCATGGCGCCTGGTTCAGTATAACAGCATTGTGAACACTGCTTTCCTCCCATGACTGGAGTGCTGCTGTCACCACCTCAGAGGATGACAGAGAGCCCATACCCTGGGACAATATTTCATACCCGTTGCCTTGGTAGCAAGTCAGCTCTGGGGGCTTGTACCACATGCTGCGATACATGAGAGGCATTCACTTCATCACAAGTTCCAATCCCTCACCACATTAAAATACATAGATATGCAGGTGGCACAACACTCAGATAATCAGAAGTCAATCTTGAAGATGCAGGGTTTTCAGTGTCAATAATGCAACTCCAGGTGAACTAGGTGAACACATGGAGAGCAAAGTTACATGAAGCCTCACTCAGGTTTCCTTGTTATGATAATGCTGCGGATACTGTCTTGATGTTTGAGTGTGCATTTTTAATGCCCCAATGTTGATCCTTATTGCTTATAGACATTCATCCTCTATGTACCAGCCTATCTATCCCGTTACATCTGTCTCAGTTGATGCACCCTGATGAGTCACGGTAAGTTGTAACTGTCATGACTCTTGCTTCTTAAACTCACCAAGGTGCAGTGGTGTAATTGCTTTCATCAAAGCAGCAGGCGTAGGTACCCGAGTACCAGCTATGTGCATTGCAATAAGGACCAAATGGATCAATGGGTGGAGCGTATATAAGGTCAATCACATGAGCAACTGCAACAGATTGCATAGTGCTTGACATCGGAATGCTCCCTAGTCCATTCTTGCCACGGTACCTGTCAAACACAGAAGAAGGGGTGCAAAATGAGATTACTATGTGGTTGGCCTTAGTTGCACAGTTCTAGATGTTGATGTTCAGCTCAGGCCATCTAAATCAGTCACAACGTCTACAACTGTCTTTTTGGTCCAGATGACAGTACTACAGATAGGAATAGGAAGGCGATGCTGAAGTAAGAAACTTACTGCAGAATAGCATCATATAGCATTTGGTTCAGCGGGTTAGTCATTGTTGTAGGCGACGGCAATGGAGGGTTTTGAGAGCTGGGTCTTGGGTACAGCTGTGGGAATGGAGGAGATGGAATCACAGCCGGATTTATGTAGTGTTCAATATTTGGACTTGGTGTTTTTTCATGCCTATCATGCCGCCTTGTAGGAGGGGGTGACCTGTGAGGGGGATGCATCTTGCGATGGCGGGCTGCATTTGAGACTGAGGGTGGCTTCAGGAATGTCAAGGAGATGGACTGAGTTGAGAGTTGTGATGCGACTGGTAGTTTGGAACTTTGCAAAGGCGCAGAGGATGTTGATGCTAACAAGCCTCGTTGCAGCCTCAGTGCTGTGGATGAAGAAGAGGGCTGTCCAAATTCTCTCCCAATGGATTGGCCAGTTTCTTCTTCAATGCTGGATCCAGATCTTGCAGTCAAAGCAGATGTTTCCAATGGTATTGATGCTTGAAGGGTCGGGACTACAAAGGAGTTAATCAAGCTATCAGTGGATGAGATGAGGATTTTGTCATCAAAAATCCTCAGGAACTAAGTGCATTATCAATGCAGGATCCAAATTTAATGGTGCCAGACAAATAATAAGATTATTACTTCATACTTCATCAGCCTACTTCTAGGATTGTCACGGAAGTTAATTTAATATTACGTGATATATTGTTGATTTCATCACATGAGTGATAGGTAGCATAGCGTAACGCTCTTGAACAAGGTCGTAAGTGTAGATCAGGGCACACAAATCGTCAGATAGCTACGGATCACCTTCAAAATGTCCATTTCTCCATAAATGAACCACAGATTCCCTAGAATCAGACGAGGAAGCATGAACGCTGATGAGGAAAAGTAATAGGACTAGTAGGCGGACGACTGCGTGCCAGCTTTGATTGCATGTCGGGCATTTTGACCACATTACGTAATTACTTACAGAAGGATACAAGTTATGACTGTGCAGAACATGCAGAAAAGTTTAAATCCTCGTGCATTCACACTTCCGTGAAAGACTTCAGATTCCAACCAACTTCCCACGTTCTTCTAATCTACGTACCTTGCATTTGACAGAATGCCTCAGCTAACGCCTCGGGGCCCGATTTTTTTAAAGGGGGTTTGATTTAAAGTTGGATTGAAAGTTATTTTAAAACTTGGATGAGCCCTTCAATCTTCATGGCCCATTGCTTTTATGACTTTTGAGGTTGTAGTTCTAAAATGGCAGTGGAGCGTGCTGGGACATTTTCATGCCTTAATCTGCGCTACTTCTGTCAAGAACATATTTATAACATATATTTATTATTTTAGTGATGATATATTGCAAACAGTTCGAACGAAGTTTCGTTTAACAGTTTCGTTCTAATCTTTTGAATTTCGTTACATTTAATGAGTAAAGTTAATGCAATGCATTCTATTACCTGTAAAAGAATTTAAGCAACTACATGTCTCTAAAACTTCTATATGTGCTTATTAACTGCCTCCAGCTAATAAAAGACATCAACCCATTGCAACGATAATTGATATTTTTTTGAATCAAAATTAACTATGAATCAAAGTTGCTCAGTGGTGTAGCTTAATTCAAATATCTCAGCGAACAAAGCGACTTACAGGGGTGGACAAAAGAAAAGTCATAATTTTAAAGGTATCCTGTAATGACTCGTAATTTTCAACATTTCCACACTTTGTTGTACCAACTGCCACTTGTAATCATTTGCTAGGATCAAGATCATACGCTCCAGAAGTTTGCAAGCGTTCATATGACCTCTAGTGCCGTCTAT
>BEGY01000013.1:783672-800009 GCA_002335675.1 Chlamydomonas eustigma
GCGTTCATATGACCTCTAGTGCCGTCTATAACAACTTTACGAAGCTGTGTTTATGCATGATTTGAATGAGAATTTCAAAAGTGTAACTGATTCAGCCCAAAAGTGTATGACACGAGGGTCTGATTGGCCTGAAAAGTGGCCCAAAAAAGGGTAAAGGGCAGGCCCTTACCTAATGTAGCTGCCATCATGACTGAGCCTTAGGCCCTGGCCAGTGTGCAATCTGATTACTTCACAACAAGATATGAGTCTTGAAGTACATTGACTTGTTCTGAACTTTGAGGTGAGGGCTCTTGCTCAATTCTGATGCTCTTGCAGATGTAAAGGTATCATTGGAAACCTTATAATATACACTTTAAAATTGATCACAAGAATTATGGTCAAATAATGAAGCATGAGGGTGTGAAAAGGCCTCAAACTTTGCATGTTTGACAGCACATCCACTAGGCTGATTTGCAGTAAAAAGTTGAGGTTAGATCTTTTCATGTGGGCTGAGATCTGATGCCTGCTGATTTAAAGATTTGTTAATATTGCTTATGGCCTTAAATTCAGGTCACTGTCACCTTGATGCACTGTACTTCTGAGCTCTGGGGTCAAAATCTGCAAGAGCTTTTGGAAGGAGTGGGACAGCTCAGCCCATGAAACCAGATCTTTTTAGATACAAGGAGGTTTTGCTGAAAGTGATGCAGCAGGTTTGAAGCCTTACATGAGTACAATAGCTCCCTGCAATTTCATTTTCAAATGTTGACACATAATAATAATAATAATAATAATAATAATAATAAAACGCTGAAGCGTAGCTTGACGTAGAGGACAGAAGAATTCTGCCTCACCGTTCGGTTAAAATCTTAGTCCAAATGGATCCGATTTTTTGTGCCCGTACTTTTTATCCAGATTTTAAGGCGATACATCATCTGCTATCTCACTTGACCTGAAACATGTGAAAATATCTGCACAAAAGATACTATTTGTAATTGCATGCGGTATGAAGCAGCATGATGTGCAGTAGCAGGTGGCTAACTGCTTGGATCAGATTACATCGCATGGGACCATATTTCTATCCAAGACATTGCAACCAAAATACGGTAATTTCTACATCTCAATAGCATTCTTCGTCCAGAGACTCTGAAACATAGAAAAAAGTTACGTAACTCATAACTACGCCACGATTACGACCTCCTAAAATCATGCAATACTTCAATTCATTATTAGCTTATGAAGCGATCCTAGTACTGGAACTATCCCCATAAACATGACTTCGGGCAAGAGCTCGGCTTAACGCCAGCCTAATATCCTTTATGTGCCTATCATGCATGCAACTTTGAAAGCTCCCTGATTTTTCAGCAAATGTCAAATCCGTGAGTAATCTGCAGACAAGGCAGCACAGTTTATAACATGTAGGAAATCACAGGACAAAATGTGTATATGGTGACATTAGGCATTACCTCTATGCGTCATAGGTTCAAATAAAACACAGTTTCTGAAGAGTTAACAGGGCAGATTCAGGGCAGACAGACCCCAATTCAGAGATTGCATACCTCATCAATTTCCGCACGTCTTGAGCAGAGAAGCACAAGGACGAGGACTCTAAGAAGGGTATAATATGGAAAAGTATGGGAAGAAGGAGCCTCCATGGGACACTATCAGAACCCAGCAGAGTCAGGACACTGCTCCTCACAGCTTTCATGCTGGAAGAGTGTTGAGCATCAACATTATCTGATGACATCTGCATGGGCTCCAGGGCTTTGATTTGTTGGGCAGTGTCCTGCAGGATTCAACACCCAATCACCCTCAATAAGCAATCTTGAATAAGCATAAACAGTTGTATGCATATACAAGCTTTACCATAAGTGCTGCAAAACTAAGTGTTTCATGCTTGCTCCTGCAATTTTTATGAATATATTAAAGTTCATGAAGTTCATAAGATCTTTTGATGACCTTACTTGATATGACTGAATGGCTTTCTCAATATTCAAGAGGCCACACAGAAATTCTAAACTGGAACTCCCTGACGTGCTCTGACTTTTTCTAGGAGCTTCAGCATTGTTGATGCCATTATGACAGTCCTGCTCCTGTAGCTCTTCTTTGCCCACAATTCCCAAGGGAGACAGATAGTTCAGCAGCTCCTCCAACTCATGCACAGCCCTCAAGGGCAGTACTGAAGCCTTAGAAGGAAAGAGAAAGTGAGGATTCTAAAAAATGAAATGTTCTCTTCCATGCACACACTTTTATAAAATTGATACACTTAAGACATCAAAAGTATCCGTAGCGCCTCCTCTTGCCAGTTTTGAGACAAGGACAGTAACTGGAGTCCATAATTTAATGCATTTTTGGTACTGAATGAAGGACAGCATCAGAGGCCCCTCCTTACTGACCTGATATTTCCCAACGCCGTCAAACAAGAGCTCCTCAACCTCAACAACCATGGGCTCCAAGATCGCTGCCAGCATTCGACTGTCCCTTGCACGCAGCGCCCACCCCGCTGCCTTCCCCAGCTGACCATGCTGCATGGAGGCTGCAGCAGCTGCGCGACATATGGAGGTGCTGACAGAGGAGAGGCCATGGGATTCACACAAGTGTAGCAACTTGTGCACCTGGGCTGGACCGCCTGCTGAGTCCTGTCCTATCTGAATCCATCAATCGTTTTAATGAAACCCAAGCTTCACTTCATGGTAGAGGAAACCTTAATCCATATACAAAATGATGTAGCCACATCTTTGTATAACAGTTTCACAACATTCATACTGCACAGAAAAGACAGCTGTCATCTCAAACATACTTACAGGGATGGATTCAAGAAAGACAGCTGTCATCTCAAACATACTTACAGGGATGGATTCAAGAAAGACAGCTGTCATCTCAAACATACTTACAGGGATGGATTCAAGAAAGACAGCTGTCATCTCAGACATACTTACAGGGATGGATTCAAGAAAGACAGCTGTCATCTCAAACATACTTACAGGGATGGATTCAATAAATGTTTCAGCAGCATCAGCACCGTAAGTGGGGCACAAGGCCAAATACGACAATGCAAGCTTTGAGGTGGAGGGTTGGCTGGCAAGCATCTCTGCAAACATGAGCCTCCAGTACTCCACCTGCAGCCAAGAACACTTCATTTACTGCTTGAGAAGGGTAGAGGCTCAAGGTAGTGGTGTACAAGTTTATTCACAACATTCTTAGTACTGTGGGTTAAAACATTGTTGTCAGCCAGGGTTAAAACAATGTTGTCAGCCAGGCTCATACTACGTGAAGGTTATCAGTGATGAACTCACAGCCTACAGGAGAGGTTATCAGTGATGAACTCAAAGCTTACAGGAGAGATTATCAGTGATGAACTCACAGCTTACAGGAGAGGTCCTGAGTTTTCTTACATGCCTTAGAATATTCAATCATTCCTCTAAGTCTCATGGGCCTCATGCTTTAAACAGCTTTCAACCTTAGAATGTGTCACACTCACAACAATACATCGGTTGTACACCGTGATCTCACCTGATCTCCCCCGAACAAGGGTAGAGGTCTCTCAATAACTTCTGATGTTCGAGGTGCAGCTTGCATCACCTCATACATGTGGGTCATGAACCAAGGGCTCACAGCTCCACTGCTACTCAACACCTCAACCACGCGCTGTACCTCGGAATCCACCAAAGCCTACGGCAATTGTGAAGACGAGGAATTGTTTGTGCAATGTAACACAGATGGAACCAAGTACACTATATAGAGAGACTTAAGCATTGCTTCCAAACATTAAAGGCTTACTCGCAAGATTTTGGCATAATATCTTACGACAAGGTTTTAAACATGATCACCATGAAGCAGCAGAGCATTCTTCACAGTGACTCACCTCGAGCAAGTCTCTTAACAAGGGAAGAACTGCTGGTTCTTCCTCTGGCTCTTGCTGCTGCTGCTGCACTACCATATCCTGACAGTGGCGCAACAGGGGCCTCAAATGCTGCCGTGCCTGGGCATGAGGCCGCATGTGGATGAGCTCTGAGACCAGCAGCTCTAGCCAATTCCCAGAATGAGTACCCAAGGCCGCTTCATCGTCACCACCCAGGATGGCCAAGATTGATAGGATGCCTGTCAGAAGTTTTGAGAGGGGAGCAACAGTGATGGGAGAGGCCAGGCTGGATGTAGCTGACAGTGATGGAGAGGTTAGGTTGAGGTAGCTGACATACAGGAGCTCATTAGAGGATTCGACAACCAGCCATGATTCTCATTCGAAAGGAGTCTATGTTGAAATAAACAGGTGCTTACAATAACTTCATGTACTTCATGTACACTTCTCAGGCTGGGACTGCACCTTCCTAACAAACAGCATTATGCAGCTTACCTGAAGCAGTCATGGCATTGACAGTTTGACAACCCTGGAATAAGGTCTCGCATTGGGAGGGCAGCTGACGGCATTGCAGCTGCCACTGGGAGCGGTACTGAAGATACTCTGCCATGTTGTCAAATTCACGGCCAGTTAAACCATTAGAGGCGCCGCCATTTTTGAATCGAGGCATTTGGCGCATGAGAACGTACAGTGCATCCATTAATTCATACTGCAGGTCACGGAAGGGTGGCATGCTGCTCACACTTCCAGGCAATACATAATGCACTCAAAACAACCATGTTTATTGTAGGAGTTTCAAAACCTTGATCATGCACACAAAACAACTCTGTTTGATTGGACCTCCTTTCCTTACACACCATGGTCACAAAACAACTCTGTTTGATTGGACCTCCTTTCCTTACACACCATGGTCACAAAACAACTCTGTTTGATTGGACCTCCTTTCATTACACACCATGGTCACAAAACAACTCTGTTTGATTGGACCTCCTTTCCTTACACACCATGGTCACAAAACAACTCTGTTTGATTGGACCTCCTTTCCTTACACACCGTGGTCACAAAACAGCTCTGTTTGATTGGACCTCCTTTTCTTACACACCATGGTCACAAAACATTCACTGAATGCCATGCTAAAATATGGCATGTGACTGCACCTGCGGCATCATGGTGTCATGTGTTCCTGAGAGGTGACCTTGCATTACATCATGCGCCTCCATGAGCTTCAGAGCATCCCTCATGCGTCCCACACTCACAAGCTGGCACATGCATGGCCTGGTTTGATGGAATAGGAAGTGGCACATGATTCACATGATTCACATGATTCACATGATGCTGGACAGCATGATGGGACCAAGGTGCAACACTGATGCTGCAGCATGGCTCTCCAAACATGTGTTCTGTATGCACTAGTACAGTTAAGTCAGATACAGTGTCACAGATTTTAGCACTTGCATCATCTTTAAAAGTCATGCCCCATCTTTTCATTGGTCTCTTATGAATAAGGTATGAATAGTATGAATAAGGTAGAGATGACGTGTGTCCATCTTCTATGGAGGCATTGTCTTCAAAGAGCATGTACCTCAACTTGCAACTTGCTTACCAGTAATCTGCAAGGACATCTGCTCTTGCACTGTTTAAAAGCACTTCCAGCCTGGATTGAAGGCTTGCTCGGCCAGACATCTCATCGATGATGGCACCATTATCAGCTAGCCAAGCAGATAAGTCCTAAGTGGGAAAGTAAAGTATTAATGAAGATCAATATCTTGACATCTGATTTGAGGCATTGCAAAAGACACAGGCACACAAATGTGCGACTGACAGAAGGCAGATGCCAGAGTCATTAAGTAAGGAAGGGTACTGCTGGTGATTGGCCACATGCTAGCAAGTAAGGTAGGGTATTGCTGGTGATTGGCCACTACATGCTAGCAAATGACCATTAACTTCATTATCATCCTGTTGTTAACTTCATTATCATCCTGTTGTTAACTTCATTATCATCCTGTTGTTAACTTCAGTATCATCCTGTTGTTAACTTCATTATCATCCTGTTGTTAGACTGACAAAGGCAAATCATAGAGGCTTGTCAGCAGCTCATTGAGAGTCCTTTGAGATCATCATTCCAACACTAGCAGCAGATCTCTGCAAAAATTCCATGTTGTGAGTCAGCAGTGAAGTTACCTCGGCAAAGTACCCTCCAGAGAGGGTGATATTGATGAAAAAGATTCCCAGGAGCTGCCATATTGCATGCTCCAAAGAGACTAAGCTCCCCTCTGCATGTTGCCTGTCAGGGGGAGAATATGAAATGGAGTGCTAAGGAGTTACAAAAAAGCCTCAGGTTACCATCATTTGGTACATCAAATTGAGAGTACCTTTCTTTGGCTAGAGCACTCAGAACCTTGTTGCTAAAGCTGATCAGCTGTTGAGGGACAGCCCCTGTTCTGGAGCCTGGGCACAAACAAATGTTACTCACATAAAGTTGCATGAGAAGGCTGTTACTCTAGCCCTTTTTAACCTAATTTAAATTGAATTTTAGAGAATTGATAATAGAGTATTCCATTTGTAGTTTCCTAAAAGCAAGAGAGCTACACAGGTACTACTTAGTTAGGATGCTGTGATTAGAAGCATCCAACCTTGCAGATCTCTTGGTTGCGATGTATGCAGCTGGGCCTGGGCAGAGACTACTGCATGTGCCAGGGTTTTATGTGATGATGAGGGAGCACTCCTGAAAGATAAGTGTGAAAAAATGATAATCTGGAGCCGGGATTTGTGTGCTGGACATGTGAGTTCCCACCAGGTAACTACAGATTTGAATGGTTCTTGACCACCTAAGCCAGACTCTGGGCTGACAACTTCGAAAAGCCTGATCTCAGTTCCTACACCCCAACTGAAAGTCAGAGTCCCTACAGAGGAGCAGGGAACTCTGGCTGAGATTATGGCGGGTGCTGTCACATCCTCCATTATATCAGCAAATACGGTAACACTCCTCAAGATGATATTCACAGTTTTGAACTGTACACGATCTTTCACACCATCACTCGCTCCGAATTCCACCACTTAGTATCGAAATGTAAAACATGTTTCATTAGGAAAATTAAAGAATTCTTACTTCACCGGTTTTGAATTAATCATGTATTTTCAGAAGGACTTACAGAACCACTACAAGGGCTTTCCTTTGTCTGCTCGTTTTCTTGCTAGGTGATTAACATAATGCTACGTTTCGTAAATATCATATAATTAATAGACAGCCACATACTTCAAAGCCGGATCACATCCTCAGATAGGTACCAACTTAGTCTGGAGCTGGGTGGGTACGTTCCTAGCTTTATGTTGAGATTCAAATATACTTCATTACATCTGTAGCATACATTAACTGTGCAGGGGCAGATAAAAATTATGGAATCCCCAGCGGATAAGGATGAACCTAAACCTTGCAACAGGAATGTGCTCGAGGTAAACACAAAATGTACAACAGTCAAGATGTTATAATGAGAAGTTTATCTTGAATTTCATCTTTTTGTTTGTCAAACATTCTAGCAATCCATATTCTTGAACAAGGTCCCTTTGTAAAGTAAGTTCGTGACGTTTCTCATCTCATGCCTTCATAGGTTGGGAGGTTGGCCGCTTCCTCTGCAGACCAAAGCATGGATGAGGATGCCAACAACAGCATTGAATATGAATCTGCTGACTCATACGTTGCTTCTGAAAATTGTAGTGATGATGGCGATGATGAGGACAATTATGAGGACAATGATGGATTGGAGGATGATGAAGAGGACCGGGAACTGATGATTGAATGCGGACGCCGCCAAGGACGTTGGGAGAGATGGGAGGAGAGATGCCATGAAGCTATGCTGTCTAACCAGGCAACCCCACTGGGCCTGTCTCATGAAGAAGCTTCTGCGAAACGACAACAGATCTTCAAACCCAAAGAAGCCTTCATGATGCTGTCTAAAGAGCTTCTGGACCTCTTTAAGAGGCAGAGCCTTGACATGTATGTGGACAGTGTAGGGGTAAGAACATTGACATGTATGTGGACAGTGTGGGGGTAAGAACATTGTAAAAAAAGCAGGATCTGGGTGTGCTAAATTATCCTCAGAGTCTGTGACTTTGTTCATCTTCTGTCATCTGCCAGGATGATGTGTACACCTGGAATGTGGAGCTAGCTTCTTTCAACCCAGAGTCAAAGCTACAACAGGTGATAGAAGTGCCTTGAAAGGCCTCTGCAATACTGCCTGGTGATAACAATTGTGATTATGTTTATCTTAACATGTTATTTGAACATTCAAATATTAGAAGCATTGACCTTGTATTAGCTCTTCTGCATTACTCATGATGGTGTCTGTCTGCATGCTTGATTTCGGCAGGATATGCAAGAGATGCAGCGCAAGTATGCTGTCAGCTTTGTAAAGCTGATTATCAGTTTCAAAAGAGGACTGCATCCATTTTATCCCCCCAGTATAGAGGTATGGAATGCCAGGAAACTGCCATGTACAGTTAAAGCAATTTGTTAGAATATGGGAGTCTCCTGACAGCCCCTCGACACAGAATACGATGTAAAACAGTATTTTCTTTTTTTTGCTTAAAAACACTGTTTAGTCTTGTATCATGCTCTAGGTGGTACGGCCACATTTCAAGGGGAGCGTTGCAACAGCTGTTGCATCTCATCCTCTCCTAAAGCTTGGAAACTGGGATCCCTTGAGACCTGTATCAGAGCTCATTAACCACATTAAAGTGTTCTTGGAGGTGAGTTGAACATGTTGCCTGAGAACACTCCGGCTCATGTCAGTGCGCGTACCAACGTGCCCCATGCGATATGGTTTTTTGCAGTTATTGAGTTCATGTGATGTGTGGTGTTATAAGTTCATGTAGTGTGTAGTTGTGTTTTGAAGGCTGTTTGACTGTGCGTCTAAGGTGAATTGAACCTTCACTTTGATAGAAATGAAGACTAGAGAATTGTGTCCTTGATGTTACTGCTGCTTTCTGAGTCTAGAGCATTATTAATTGGAGATTTAAAATATAATACAGGCATGAGATGCCAGACTAGAGTTGTCAAGATCATGTAGCCGCACCCACAGCAGGTAGTGTTATATTAGCTGGAGTATTATTAAAATTAGGAGGAATAGGAAATACACAGTTTTTTGCTTGTCGCTGTGTTACCTCATTTTCCCTTGCACTCTCCAGAGAGCTGCTCGTGTGGATTTAGATCACCCAATGAATGAGGTCAAGAATTATCCAGCCTCATCATATCGCCCAGTTGAAGTGCTTTTGGCTCGCTTGAATGCCCTCAGTGGCCTTGATATGCATTTTGAGGTGAGTTGATATTCAGGTCCTGTCGTGATCTGCCCAGCAGTTGTGGACAGTATCAATGATGAAGAGAGCTAATCCTGTGGAGATGTGTACAATGGAAAAAAGGCACTACATATTTGAGGTTCTTGTCCAATATTATCGCAATTCAATCATGACAATAAGGACATTACCTCATGGCGGCTTGCAGGACAACCCAGAAATGAGGGAGCTGTGTACAAGCATAGTTCAAGACCAGACACGCTTTGATGCTGTAACTAGTGAAGATTCAAGAAAGAGGCAGTGTTCTACAAGCAAGCGGCCAGTGACGTGAGTGATGTGTTTTAAATATAAAGAGGCAGTGCTGAACTAGCTTAAGGCCTGTGAGGAGAGTGTCAAGAAACGCACTCGCATAAGTAATCCTTTACTGTTTCTGTTTCATTTCTACTGCTGTCCCCATCATAGCCCGTAGCTCCGCGATGCGTGCGATCTGTTGAAGTTTGTCAGTGGTCATGTTTTCTGACCAGTAAGATAAAAGATTTCTTCCTGCGTCCTCAGGGTTTGGGCTCAGGGTACAGGATATGGTTCTGGATCCAATCAGACTTCTGGAGGATCTGTCTGGGATTCCGCTGCCAGTGAGGTGGCACAGCATGCCAGGGATGAAGAGCTGCGGCTGCTACTGGAGGCTTTGGAGGCTGAGATCAGAGCTGACTTGCAGCTGGGAGAAGGTGTGTGCAGTGGAGGGAGGGAGGCAAAATACAAACTGTCTAAACTGAATGTAATTCTCTGATTCTACTGACTTCCTTCAGACATATCTTTCCCTTATGTGTCATCAGCATCATTCTTCCAGAGGGAAGTATGAATGAAAAATATTGTGAGATGTACAACTCTTACTAGTTAATAATAAGAGTTGTACCCAATTGCGTTAGTAATCTTATAATCTTTAGCTGGGCCTTGCGCTTAATTGCTGATCAGAGGAATCACCTCATGGAGAATTGGAGCAGGAGGCAGAAATCTCTTTCCCACTTCCTGCTGCTGATGGTGTGGGAGCCTCAACTTCTGCAGATCCCTCTACTCCTACATCTCCTTTCCCATTTACTGCTGCTGATGGTGTGGGAGCCTCCGCTTCTGCAGGTCCCTCTACTCCTACATCTTCTACCTTACTGCCATATTGTCACACTACATTCACCACGATCTCTGTGGGAGGAGCTACACCTTTGCCTGTCATCATGGACATGCCAAAAGCTCCTCGTGAAACTCAAACCATCACTCCTGACTCTCAAGCCTGCGTCTCCATTCTCTCTACCTCCTGTGTAATAGACTTCTTAATCAAAGAACTAAAGGTGGCCTCTTTCACAGGTGACATTATGTTTCATAAGGAAACAGTTGAACATTTTGTGCTGAGCAAATCTGAGGCCTGAACCAGATGTCTTGTAGCTTTAAAGTTGATTTGAAACTTTGGTATTTGAGAACGAAGCTGAGAAGGCTGTACCTTCCTGCCTGCCTGCCTGCAGACATGTGTTCTCGTACATCGTACTACTTAGCTGTGATAGAGCTGGCCAGAGTAATGAGCATGCGCCAGGACTCATGCTCCCTTCTTTGGCAGCTGAGACAAGGTGTCAGTGTGGCCTCTCTCCTCCAAGGCATGTTACAGCCTGCACAACAGTATGCAAAGGTGTGCTGTAAGGACCAACTACCTCCTAGCTATACTAGGAGGACTCATCAATCACTCGTCACGAATGGCATTATTTGTGTGGTGATATCAGGATTGAGGGAATACCCATTAGGGCACAGATTGTTTGTATTGCAGAAAGAGTGCTTTGTACAAATCTTAGGTCTGAATCTGTGCCAGGTGACGCAACCTGTCTTGGATAAGGAGTTGAATGACATGAAGAAGGCTGCCAGCCTTGTAGCTGAGGCAATAGCTAAAGGAGCGCCACCTCCCGCTCCTCTACCCCCTAAAGGTGTCAGCATCGAGACAGAAATTTAACATGTCTGCAGTACTCGCACACCTTTTTCTCTTTTTAAGAGCTGCAATAGAGGTCAACTTTTTCTCCTGGCATGTCGCACAACCTGCTGAAGTTAAGTGTCGTCTCAATTGTGCGTTGTTGTTTACAGTGGCGGCTCTGCAGCAGGAGTCACTCATGGAGCTGCAACGGTGTTTACAGCTGGCTGCCAAGTTGAAACAGGTGTTGGGCCTGCTGCCATTAGGAGAGACGCCTAGGGACTCTACCATGGAGGAAGCAAGGGCATCAGGGGCTGCTGCTGCCTTACAGAGCTACTGCCAGGTCCTGCAGTCTATGCAGGTGGTTGATGGATGTTAATGACTAACCTCTCTCTCACTGTCAGAAGATGTTGAAAGGCTTGTCCTTCCTTGTAGATCCAAAACACTGAATGTTTAGCATGGGATTCATTCATTCCTTTTTCTGTATTGTCCAAGGTTGAATATGTTCAAGATCTGAAGCAACAAAATCATGCCTACGCAATTGAGGCTTCAGCCGAGGGCGTACAGCCTAAGGCTCGCATGGTGAGCATCAAATGGTTTTTCCCACCCAACCTTTTCATCCTCACATGTATTGGTGGTTATGTCATATATATGACTCCTTCTCTACGTGCTTTGCAGTCAAAGTTAGCACGTGAACTGGCTGGTCTCCAACAGCTACTACCTCTGAATGAGCACTCTTCAATCTTTGTGCGAGTGGATGAGAATAATGTAAGCTTAAAAAAATATAGCTGTTGACTCAGGTCATTGATGGCATCATCCCAGGACAGCCTAACATGGTCTTTAAACCTGGCTATCAGCGTTAAGGATGTCTGTTGCAAGACAGCTCTCATCAAGCTATCGTGGAATATCCTGTGCTTTGACATTGAAATTCAGAGCATGCTTAGAAAGGAGGATTTTACTCTGCAAGTGTGCTGAGTTAAGAAAGAGGCTTTGCTCTGCTGTCTCAGGTGACACTTTGGCGAGCATTGATCACAGGTCCAGAGGACACACCTTATAGTTCCGGATGCTTCATCTTTGATTTCTATTTTCCCCCCAATTACCCTGCAGTACCTCCCAAGGTGATGTACGAATCCTGTACCTCAATAGCGATTATCATGATAAGGCACACATTTTGTATTAGGTATATGAGAGGACTAAAAAATTTTGTCCGGTTGCGTAACAATAGTGTAACTTCTTAACAGTAATGTCCTAGGGAGGTAAATCAGCATTGATTGTATTATATTTAAGGAACGTATCATGATTATTCGTATACTCAGTAATGAACAGGAGCTATCAGTTCTACATGTAAAGAATTACATTGACGTGCAGAAGTATGTTGATTGAATTTGCTCTCTTGCTGCACTGCGTGTCGAACTGCAGGTGCAATTGAAGACAACAGGCGGTGGACGCGTTAGATTCAACCCCAACCTCTACAATAATGGTAATATCACTTTGCATTATCATGTCTTCTATAGTCATTTGATGTTACATCATCAGTGCTTGCCAGCGTGTACGTAAGTTTGATTGAATTTGCAAGGATGTGCATATCATCGTCCCCTTCATGTCCTTTAAGAGACTTCTTAAGAGTGCACATGTAGATAGTAGAATGACTCTTTAAGGTCATGTTTACTGCTTACAATCCCTTCTTGTCCTTTAAGAGACTTCTTAAGAGTGCACATGTAGATAGTAGAATGACTCTTTAAGGTCATGTTTAATGCTTACAATCCCTTCTTGTCCTTTAAGAGACTTCTTAAGAGTGCACATGTAGATAGTAGAATGACTCTTTAAGGTCATGTTAAATGCTTACAATCCCTTCTTGTCCTATGACAGGCAAAGTATGCCTGTCGTTACTGGGAACCTGGGATGGTGCCAAGGGTGAGGGGTGGGACCCTACTGTGTCCACTGCGCTTCAAGTGCTCCTCTCCATCCAGTCCTTGATCCTAGTACCAGATCCATACTTCAACGAACCAGGTGCGCACAGTAAATCGTGAGGGACGATGTTCTTGACTTCGATTATAGTATTGCCTTGAGTGATTTAAGAGCAAGAACTCAACCTTCCACACTAGTAGCTCAGTCTCTTGAGTAGGAAGCAAGATGCATTCTAGACCACTTAGAATGAAATACAGCTATGAAACCAGAGATCCCAGCTCATCTTGAGTCATGCCATTCAGCATCTTGAGCTTCCTTGTCACTGTTACAGGTTACGAGCAGCGACACAACTCTGAGGAGGGAAAGCGCGCCAGCAGGGATTACAACAAGGAGATAACGGAGGGGACTCTCCGATATGCGATGATTGATCTGTTGCAGCATCCCCCTGTTGAGTTTGAAGCTGTCCTTAAGGCACACTTCAGGTGAATTACATCAAGGTTAAACTGCTGTCTACTTACGTCAACTAGCGCCCTTGAATCTGTGCACCTAATTTCTCTGCGTGGAATGCATCCTGTTATTACAATTAACGTAGACTCATTTCAGAAGACAGAATCTTATGCATTTTGTTTATCTGGCAGGCTGAGAAAAGATGCTATTTGTGATGCAACCCAGTCATGGATAGATGCTGCGCAGCAGTGGAACCCAATCCATGCAAGAAGTTTAGGGAGCCTGAAAGACCAACTCTCAGGACTTCTGAAGAATCTTTCCAGAGATGAAGGCAGCCCATAGCTGTTATTAGTTGCTGCAGGCACATTTCATGTCTTTACTTGGTCTTTGCATCTTGCTTACTTCATCTTCACTAATCTTTTACCTTATCTTCCATCGCTGCTGCCTCTAAGAGTGATTTACAGCTGTCTTTTGAGACGACCACTTATAGTGTCGTGTGAAACAATGCTAGGGAGTGCTAAGCATATGTTCCCAAGTTCTAGCTTGATTCATGCAGTTTATTGTACCTTTCTTAGAACAGACCTGAGTAGCTGATGGCTTCAATCAAAATGCAGGAGGGTTTTATCCTGACCCTTGTAGTGGTAATGCTTTAGATGTAAGGAAAAGCAGCAGGGAACTTAATGAGTGCTCATGAGTAGGTTAATGAAGAAATACATAATACAATAAAGCTGGATCAGATCGTCCACTAGCCATTGGTAGTCATGAATATTGTAGACATCACCCTCCGATGATCAGTCCACCTTCACGAGCATTAATATGAATAGTTTTGAAAGCCCGAACATAATTAATGTAAGATATTTGCATTTTTTGTTATGTCCATGTCACCCAAATGAGCAACATCTTTTTGGTAGCCCTACTGAGTCACCTTGACCTGATCGTTCATGTCATGGCTCACAGCCTGGAAAATTGAGAATTCTCCCAACTCCCTACTGAGGTGATGCTGGACATCCCAGTTGGGTGGCAAGAACCTAGGCTTACACACCTCCACGAATGCAGATCGAAACCTGAGGAGAACACACAAATCTAGAAGATTCATCCTGGGCAGTGGGCCTGCTGCGTCACAACCCTGAACAGTTTTGATCTGTTGAGATAGGACATAATGGTTAAATCATATGCATATGTACATATGTGCATACTAGGCTTCAGCAGCAGCGGAGATAACTTGCATTTACGCTTAATTCTTGAACATCCAGCTTTACAGAAGGAAGTTTTTTTACATACCTGCTGGAAAGCTTTTGAAGGGCTCTATCTTCATCCATTTTCAGTGCTGCAGCTACCACCATCTTGCCATGCCATTCATGGCCTGCAATAGGCACCTTTGATTCTCCTATATGTAGTGCATTCTGGACTATTGTTTTCATTATGCTGTCAGCCGGCTCCTGCGTTGGTAATGAAGATGCACTAGGGGTTAACTGCTCTGCTGCGCACTCCTTAAGATTGTCTTCCAGGGCTGACGCTCCAACATTCTCCACATTTCCAACGTTCCCAAATTGAGGAACACCCTCTTCAGGAGCAGAAACTTCTGATATATTAGCTGCTGCAACATCATCGCTCTGCATCAAGGTCATTGCTAATTGCCTGCGCTTTCTGTGACCCAAGCCCTCCATGAGGGCTGCCTCCAAATCTCCGTTCATGAGGCCAAAGGGCTCTGTTGAGGGACCACGTCCCATGTACATCTTGATCACATTCTCTAGCTCCCTGATTGGTCAACAGGCCCATGCAACATTTCTAGCTCACTAATTGGCGGTAGACAGGTATATGCAAATGCAACATGCTGCTTATTACACACACTGCATGGTCATCATTGACAGCTTCAAGCCAGTGCAAATTTACAACATTGGTCTAAAATTCGCTACCAAAAACCAGCACTTATTATAAGATACAATTTCATCATTTCACCCTCCTAGTGAGCCAATGTATCCAGACAGTCCCCAGCGACTCACCTCACTCTCTGTACAGGAAAAGGGTGATCAGATGTCTTTTGCAGAGCAACTGCGGCTCTCCTTGCAGCTCCAGGCCTGTAGAATAAAGGCAAGTCTACCTCTTTGTCTTGGGCTGGGGTTATGTCTGGATTAGGTCCAACAGATTTTGCCTGATGATTTGAATTTGAATCCCGCAGTGGCGAGATGACTTCCCTGGAGGAAGTACTCATGGCTGAGTAACCTTTACAATCTTTTCCATTGATTTTGGTACATGCTGGATGATCCAGCAGTGAGAATTGCAAAGTAGAACTATGCCCCTCTCTTATGGGGTTTAGAGGAATGCCAAAGTCCGCAGCAATGCTCTGCTTTGCCAACTCTGATGCCTAGTCAGGACATGCAATTAATGAAATAAAGCCATGGTACTCTGAACATAGAAAATTGGGTGAAGAACTGGTCTAAAATACGACAATTTTAATGAAGGTAGCTTCTCAATTCACGACTGGAGCTGAGTCATGTTGGTCATGGCTCAAAGGCTTTGCTGGAAATAACATTGAGTCAGGGAGAGTTCACCTTGTGGGCCAATTGGTGACACTCCACACAGAGCAGGACCACGTCATGAGAGCGATGACTCTGAAAAACAATGCAGCAGCTATCAGAAACAGCAATCCATGAACATGATATGTCATATGTGTGTCTTACAAATAAGTAAATAAAAATAACAACAAAAAGTGGATTGATGTTGGAAGTCTACTAGGGGAGAGGACCTGAGGCCCCCTACTAGGTGGGAGGACCTGAGGCCCTAGGTGAGAGGACCTGAGGCCCTAGGTGAGAGGACCTGAGGCCCTAGGTGGGAGGACCTGAGGCCCTAGGTGAGAGGACCTGAGGCCCTAGGTGGGAGGACCTGAGGCCCTAGGTGAGGACGGACCTGAGGCCC
>BEGY01000013.1:800419-836409 GCA_002335675.1 Chlamydomonas eustigma
AGGACCTGAGGCCCTAGGTGAGAGGACCTGAGGCCCTAGGTGAGAGTACCTGAGGCCCTAGGTGGGAGGCCCTGAGGCCCTAGGGGAGAGGACCCGAGGCTCTAGGGGGGAGGACCTGAGGCCCTAGGTGAGAGGACCTGAGGCCCTAGGTGGGAGGACCTGAGGCCCCCTATGGAATTGTCAAACTCAGTAAAATTGTCCCTAGCTAGGTCACCTTGAGATGCAGGGGGAAATTCCTCCTGTAACAAGGCGGTACAATGCGATACCGAAGGTAATGGCTTTCATCCCCACACACAACACACCTGTGAAGTTGCAGCCATGATTTAAATAATTGATAAGAAAACCAATCAATAAACTTAGGTATGGAGTATTTGTATGCTCCATTCCTAGGTACATACAAGAGTGTGTACTGTGGGTCTTACAAAGGTGTGATCACACAATGTTCCGACACCATCCAATGGGTTGTACATTGGATCTATATCCAGGCAGTATTGCTGCATGTACTGCTTGCAAGACCTCTAGAATACAGATGAGGATGCAGGATGCATCTACAACTTTGCTTCACCTCTGAGAGCCCTATGAGTGAAGCTATAAATGGCTCCGATGTACTTCAAACCATCTGAGCAGGGCATAGCTACAGAGTTTATCAATCAATTGTCATAAATACATTTCCTTACCTGTTAGACTTGCATTGACTATAGAAAGTGTTCCCTGCTTGCTGATCTGCGCCCTTGTGTTCAAAAAGGAGGCGAATAATAGGAGGATCATGGGATATGCGCTCAGCAATGCCCTTGGATAAGTACCCTGGATTTAAATAATAGGAGGATCATGGGATATGCGCTCAGCAATGCCCTTGGATAAGTACCCTGAATTTAAATAATAGGAGGATCATGGGATATGCGCTCAGCAATGCCCTTGGATAAGTACCCTGAATTTAAATAATAGGAGGATCATGGGATATGCGCTCAGCAATGCCCTTGGATAAGTACCTTGAATTTAAATAATAGGAGGATCATGGGATATGCGCTCAGCAATGCCCTTGGATAAGTACCCTGAATTTAAATAGACAAAGCTTTCGCAATTCAGGAAGTAAGGATTACAGTTATTCTTGACTTCATGATCTGAATGTAGGAATGCTCAACTAATGTTTTGATAAGTAGGGAGAGCTCACATTCAATCTTCCTTGTGTCGCAGTAGCAAAGCAGATCTCCCTCCTTACTAAGCATTTGGGCGTTCTGGTACACCTTAACGCAGCATTGGAGTAACTTAAGGAAGCAAGGATGAGAAAGCTCATATTGTACTTGATGACTTCTTACAAGGTCTATACTTTCATGCCGCAGTGCAAAGTTCATCGTCACAAAACCCGAACCTGACTCTTAGCTGAGAACTTCTGGATCAACCATTCTTTCTTCTCAATGTCTGTCCTTTTTGCGGCTTTCGTCGCCACATTTTTCATGCTGGCACTGCTCAAAGCATCTGACTCAGCTGCTAATTCTGAGTCATTCCTCAGTGATGATGCAGGGAGCTCCTTCTTCAAGAGCTGGCATAATGTTGGAGCCTAGAATGAAGTGTAGGAGGATGACATCAGAAGTCAGCTTGAACAATCTTGCATCAATCTGCATGTATGGTCTGTAAGCAGTACCTTGAAGAACAGAGCCTGCATACTTAAAATGCAAGCTAGTGAGTATGTCTCAATTTTATTATCCTGATATCAGCGTTGCAGCAGCACTACAGTAAAGCATATCCATGCCTACCTGTTCCCAAGGGGCCCTACTTATCTCCAAAGGGGGACTAGTGGCTTTCAGGTGCTTGTTTAAAATTTGCTTAACATCTTTAGGGTTGTCAGGGCACAGCAAAGACAGAGCAAGCACTAAAGGGTCTGGCAACACAAACTGAGGGTTGTCATCATCTGCATGGCAAACAATGGCAGAGCACAAGAGATTGTAGAAAACTTGTGACTCTTGGGATCCTTTACCACCTTTAATTTAATTTATAAAGCTTAAAACATCTAATTTGCACTCTAGTCCTCCAGTCGTGGAGGACTTCCTGTGAGACTATCTGAAGACATGCTCTTTCTGCTAGCACTTAGAACTTGCCTTGCCTGGACACTCTATCTCGCCACTGGCACAGAGCCCTCACCCGCCACTCTAGCCCAGCACCTGTATGCGTCTGCCCTAAACCAGGCTCTATAGCCCCATTTGCACCCTGAACAACAAAATTCATAAGCTAAGGTTATTTATGTCACTGATTTCAGCTTACTGCCTCAATCAAGTTCTCAAGTTGTGAGCAGTCTTCAATCAAGGCTTGATATGAACTAGCAATGCCTGCGCGAATCATACATCAATAATGACGCAGAGTGAGATGTCACCTTTTTATCACTTGCAGCAGTGACCGATACTGCAGGTATGCCCGATGTATGACACTTCAGGATGTTAGACACAGCAGTGTTAATTGCAGTGGGCGCATCTGGTTTGCAATATAAATTCAAGGATAGCTTGTTGCTTATTGAAATGGCCCTTATGTGAGAAGACGACAAGAGAATAGGTTGAGGTTGCACTTCAGAATCCGATCGTTCCACAGGGGCACTAGACGTCCATGCTGGTGCAGACTGGTGACAGGTTGGCAAGGGGCCTGCCTTTCTTGATGTATCATCTAGCTCTTGCCGCAACCTGGCTGCTATGTATAGCAGGTAATGCACGTCAGTGCGTGCGTACCTGTGAGGCAGGCCACATAGATCCTTGACAGTGATATAACTCTACACTTCACACGATATCCTTAACAGGCCACATGGCAACCATATTGTAACCACATCAGAGAAGTCACTGTTCTCATCTTTAATTTTATACATCATTGCAGAATATTAAAAATGAGAGATGACGCAGGGGAGGAACACATTGCTCCAAACAAAAGGTAAGAGCAATCAGCCGGTCAGGATATATGTTATCTCTAAGCAATTTGAATGTCATTATTGCACCTCATCTGTTCAACAGACAGTGGCCGAGTTCTCCAGTCTGATTTTTGCAAAGCCTTGTCTGCCTGGACACCACAGTAGTGGAGAAGCAGGTGCGAGAGAGAACGTTGCTCTTTGCCAAGGATCTGCTTGATGTAGTAAAGAAAGGATCTGCTTGATGTACTAGAAAAGAAAACATCACCACACATCAACTGTAAGTTTGCTGGCTGTCATAGGAGATGATATTTTGGTAAAATAGAGGTAGCAGTTTTAATACAAGTGTAATTGCATGACCTAATCTATCCAGAGACTAGGCACACACCCACAGCTACCACAGCAAAAGTTGGTCAAATCTGAGGGTTCTAAGTTACTGTCAAGTAGAGACTTCCTATATAAGTGCATCAGAGCTGCGAAATAATATAGTTCTGGGAGGAATTAAATCAGAAGGATTGATCAAGCCTTATCAGCACCAAGTTGTTGCAAGGCCTATTTCAGGGTACAGCAAACGAATCATGAGGACATCTGATCTTAAGTAGACAGGATTCAAACAATCACCACACCTGACAGGCTTTCTCAGTGTCAAAGACATTGACCAAGTACAGGTAAAAGTCCCTCTGGAGCCATAGAATATCATTGGCTGACCCATGGAGAACCTAACAGATAAAACTAATTTATGGCGTTTTAGTAGTGGCAGTACAATGTCATCGGCTGGCAACAATCTCTGACTGCTAAATACAGGGCCAAGCATAATTCAACGGGGATGAATGCATGTACCTTGAGCTGTCCGACATATATGAAATCAAGATACTCCTGTACTCCTGACTCTATCTAAAATACTATACTTATTATCCCTACACATAGGTAAAGTGTTCTCACGATGTCTATTCAAATTTGCCCCTTTCAAACCATTTAAAGAGGGTCAGGAGAAAGAGGTGCATGTAATGCCTTGCCTTGACAATACTGGAGTTTGAAAACACATCTCTGAGCAGATGCATGTGATCATGCAGCTTGATGGTATCTATGATCCAGTCCACATGGCCTGCCCAAAGTATGAAAATCAATCCTCAAAACTGCACAAACTCATTAAATCAAGGAAGGGCTTTTCTCTTTGAGTACTGCTCCATGTACATGATGCTACATGATGCCTTCCCTTTCTTAAATAAGAGTGCTTTCTATATCCAAAGAATACTCTTTTGCAATCATGTATTGAATGTAATTTAATTGCAAAATTTGAGGAATTCCCACAAACCTGTTGAAATCTGAATCAGGCATGTCATGCCGAGATAAGAGCGCCAAGAGTGATGCTCGGTATCAATGGCAAACTGTCGAACCTGAGAAAAGAACAACTCCAAATCAGCTTTTTTGTATAGTTTCGCACTCACATTCATACTTCACCTTCAAAAGCTCCATTGAAACAGCCTTTAGATGGTCAGAAGTGAGCACAAAATAAAATTGCGATCGCTCAAGGGGATCAGGGACTTTAGCAGAGATAAGAGTGTCTGATGTGCTTTTTATCTGACCAGAAGTAAATGAATCTTCAGGATTCAATATCAATGATTGAATTCTGCTCTCATAGGGGTGACGTGATGTTTCGGAGGCCTTATTACACATTTCTGTTGATGAATTCCCAGTAGTTGATTTCCACCTGCACTGTCAATCTGAGTATCTGACCTAGTTTATGGCAGCTTATTGACATTAAAGATTACTCCCGATTTCTTCCCCGATGCTTGGTCAAATGAGATTTTATCACGCACACCTGGCTTCAGTATTGCAGGGCACCTTGGGTAACAAGAGACAAGCTTGGCATGATCTTGGAGAATGCATTGGTGCACCCAAGTGCAAAAATGGGCAAAGGCTGTTGTCACATAGCATAGTCCTGAATTTGTTTTGAGGTTTTCTGCTATGCTTTCTGAGTCTGGAATGAAACCAAAGATTCACCAAACTATTGCAAGTGAGTGCAATCACAGCAGTGATGGCCGCCTTCTCGACCGGCCTGGCCATGCCCGATTTCGATTTATTTAAGAGGGATACAATGTTGCTACCCACTATTGGCTTCGGAGCTGTATGTTTGTCTGTCACAACTCACAAACTAGTTAGTGGGGGTCTAGGGTACTAATACTGAAAACGAGGTTAAAAGAATCGCCTAAATCGTAGAAATACATGGTGGCCATGGCAACGTTCAAGTATGACTTATTGACTTGTTAATACTATGTGGATTTATACATTATGAAACAGAGTTTTGTGAACCAAAGCTCCGTTGCTGAGTCTACATGGCCATGCATATGCTCAAAGTAATCAGGTGACATGGATAATGTGCTTCAGATGAATCATAATGATTTAAAAAAATAGTTTAATGCATGCAATCTAATATGATACATGGGATCATGAACCTCATATGTATGAACCCAGCAACTGAGAAGTATAATAGAGAATAGTTGAGAGTCCAGCATGTCCCACTTGCTTTCATGTTTGAAAAATCATATGCGACTATCTGCATGGAACTGGTGTTTGTACATGTAGTACATGCCCATGACTGTGCAATGCATGTCTTAGACTTTAAGATTCAGTGTTGAGCAAGTGGACTAGATATCATGAAACAGAGCTTTGTGATCTGAAGCTATGTTGCTTTGTCTACATGGTCATGTATGTGCTTAACAAATTTTCATGGTAAAAGCATAATGCTGAAAATTTGATATGCCTGAAAATTTGATATCTAGGTTTGCATACGTGTGAAAAATCATATCCAACCATGCGCATGAAATGATGGCCCGAGAGAAGTCATAAGGAGTATAAGGAGACTGTTTATAAGTTTTTTTTGAATTGAAATGAATAAAAAAAACCAATGCATGCAACTTATGATGCATGGGATCATGTTTACTAATATAAGCCCAAAATATAGAAAAATAGAGAATGGAGAGGCGCCAACATGGCACACACAGCTAGCTTGACATATTTTATGCAGTTGGTCTACTTGGTCGCATATTAAGAATTTTCACTCTAGCACTTTCTGCTTTTTCTAATCATTCATCTGAGGTCAAAGGTTCTCTGCAAAATATCCATATGGATTTGCAAAAGAATCTTAAAGCATGCCACAGATTTTGGAGCATACATGCAACATGCTTGCTTTTAGCATGAAGTACAATGTGAGCATATGCATGACCATGTAACAACAACAATGGAGCTTTGGTTTACAAGCTCTGTTTATTCACAATGTTGAAGTCTACATAGTCTACACTAAGTCTAGAGTCGAGCGCCGCTGTACGCTATGTGCGCGCTGTCATGGCCATGTACTACTACATGTACAAAACATCAAATCCATGTAATTGGGCGCATATGATTTTCACAAATTATATGCAATAAATAAAGATAAAGGGCCATTATAATTTCATGCGCATGTAGCGCATGGTTGGATATAAATTTTTAGCATTATGCTTTTACCATGAAAATTTGTTAAGCACATGCATGACCATACAGACAAAGCAACAGAGCTTCAGATCACAAAGTTCTGTTTCATAATGTCTAGTCCACATGCTACACACTGAATCAGAAAGACATGCATTGCCGCAGTCATGGGCATGTACTACATGTACAAACACCAGTTCCATGCAAATGGTTGCATATGATTTTTCAAACATGAAAGCAAGTGGGACATGCTGGACTCTCAACTATTCTCTATTTACACTTCTCATTTATTGTTGGGTTCATATGAGGTTCAAGATCCCATGTATCATATTAGATTGCATGCATTAAACTCTTTTTTTAAATCATTATGATTCATCTGAAGCACATTATCCATGTCACCTGATTACTTTGAGCATATGCATGACCATGTAGACTCAGCAACGGAGCTTTGGTTCACAAAACTCTGTTTCATAATGTATAAATCCACATGTATAAACATAGCCAATAAGTCATACTCGAACGTTGCCATAGCCACCATGTATTTCTACGATTTTAGCGATTCTTTTAACCTCGTTTTCAGTATTAGTACCCTAGACCCCCACTAACTAGTTTTCCCCCACGTTCCCATAAAGGAGACCCCTAAAAATTGGCACCTTTTAGACTATGATTTTAACTGTATTGCATATAAAATATTTAAGAATTAGATTGAAGGGATGTGTCCTAAGTCGCTTTGTTCGTTGAGATAATTGAATTCAGCTACACCACAGAGCTACTTTGTTTCATTGTTAATTTTGATTCAAGAAAATGTCAATTATTGTTGCAATGGGTTGATGTCTTTTATTAGTTGGAGGCAGTTAATAAGCACCTATACATACACTCATGATAGGTATATGGCAAGTTTCAGAACTTCCTAAACGCCTTTTTATGTGTGGTAGAAATCTACTCGTGTAATATTGAACATGCAATATGAACCATCAAATGGCCTGGCGTCAAAAGCAATCTCAGTTGTTTAATTACCTAAACTTAAAGGCTCATGCCAAATTACAGCATGTAGCTGCCTCTGCAAAAGGTGACTTGAGTCCAAGGAAGCAGCGAATAGCTGCACAACAGAGGTGACATCATGTGCTTTCATGTCCCGTTGTTTTAGTGTAGCAAGCCAGCAGCATCTTTAGCATGTATGCATGCCAATTTAATACCTAGTAGGAAATGGAGGGAGGAGCTTCGAGTAGAGAAAGAGACGCATGGAGCAGGGACAGTGAGCGGAGGCACAACCACACTTTCCTTGCACTCAACAGAAAGAGCTGTTCTGCTTCCTTCAGAAAGGGTGCCCATCCACCATCATGTACATCATGTACATCAAGGACATTCACAGGCTCACATCAGCACCCTCGACTCTCATGATAGCTCTGATGAAGGAATTGACAGCCAAGGGAGACCACTTCCTTTCAAGTTCTGCCCTGGATACATGCGGAACTTGAAACTTCAAGTGAGCTTCATATCTCATTCTCCCAGGCTCTCTCAGCATTATAACCATGTGTCTTCTTTACTCCAAATATCATGAGTTATTAGCATGTAGTTTGGTGACGTCTTTACTCCAAATATCATGAGTTATTAGCATGTAGTTTGGTGACGTCTTTACTCCAAATATCATGAGTTATGGCGTGTAGTTTGGTGACAATTCGGTGACCCCAAAGAGTGTTCATTAGAGGGCGATGACAAACTGATGTCCATGTTGCTTGTGTCTTATTGAAGTCATTTCTCAAAGAAGTTCAGTTACAGCAAGACGTCATTGAGCTTCATGATGGGAGGCGTGTAGAAGAGCCCAGACTGACAGGGTGGCAATCGGACATAGGTGTGAATGTGTGTATATATAATATATTGCCCAATTGTGTGAATCCTTGAGCACCTTAAAAAGTAACCACCTGGAAGTGCTGAGTTCTTCTTCATAGTGTAAGAAGTTAAAACAGCAAACACTAATTATCTCATTGGTTTCCTCAAAACTAGGTGCAACATTTGAATACAGTGGCAAGATAATGCGACCATCCGGACCTCTCAGCCCTGAGATTAGAAAGGTGCCCCCTTGATTGGTACTAGAATGGCCAGATATTTTGTTTTAGTTATACATAGTGCAATGTATGCAATGTCCAGCCACGCCATGCTATGCTAGATCCTTAATTATGATAGATGGATTCACAACATGACCTTCAGTTCTTTGAGAGTTGTCCTCAAATCGGATCTCACTTGCCTCAGGTTCGAGATCAGCTTATTGATCTTACGGGAGTCAAATTTGATTCTGTTCTAATTAATTACTACAAAGATGGCAGGTAAATGCGATGTATAAGACATTCCATTTTTGAAGTAGATTCAATGACTTGTGAAATCAGGTATTACTACAGATGCATGTTGTCTTATACCTATCACTTGAGGAAGCTGTCAATCAAGAATATAAAGAGTATTGATTATTATGACTGTCCTGTTTTACTAGTTATGTCTAAGGGAAATCCTAGGATAATAGAGTTCAAAGGTTAAAACATTCCTCATCTGTGAGATTTAGCGCTGGTGATGTTAGTGATGTACTTGTTGCTTTGCATGCGCTCTGATTGCATTCCTTTATCATTTTTCATTGCCTACCTTGTCGTGAGACAGATGTGGCATGCGCTTTCATTCTGATCCCCTCTATGGTTGTTGGACATCCAGCACAGCCGTAGTCTCCATTGGGCAAGCAAGAAGATTTGTGTTCAGGGAAACACATAATGTACAGTCAAGGTGCTTGTATGTTGTCTCACATGCTTGCAAGTGTGAAGTACAAACTGATTGTGTGATGAGTCAAATCAAGCATTGGGCGTAAATGTTTTTGCTGAAAGGGTTTTTGCTCCTACTCCTTTCTGCAAATGTATTAAATGTTCTTGTTGTTTGATTGTTTGTTCAGGTGGGAGTACACTGTGAAGACTGGGGATGTGGTGTTCATGTTCGGGGACTGTCAGGACAGGCTCCAACATTGCATCAAGGTGGAGCGAGAGGATAAGGGAGCACTGGAGATGGGTCCCCGCATGAGCTTAGTATTTAAGCAGAGAGCCTTATTGTGAAGTACTTGTACTCTACTAGGTGGCTAGGGTAGCTAGGGCGACATTACATCAGGATGGAGACAGACATCCTGCATGATGCTTCGTTTTATGCTGTCAGCCATTTTCAAAGGTTGCGTAAAGATCTTGCGCCTCTTGTTCGAGAACATCTGATACCAAATCATGCAAAGGATAGCTGCAATGCTCTTTCCCTTTCCTCCAAAGCTTTTAGCAACAGAGCTACAGACATTCGGGCTGAAATAACGACACTGATGAGTGTTCTGGCAGCAGTCGTACTTGAACAAAATGAACCTGCTGCAGCTGCTGTAGTTGCTAATATAGACAAGGGATTTGTCGCCAATAAAAGCGCACCTTGAAAGTATGAAAAACAAGCTCTGAGATTATGACGGCAGCACTGAAGTAAATACTACAGGCTGCAAGCCAGGACAGAAAGAAATCATACTAAAGCTATTAAAGTCCAGGCCGTGATTAAAGCCTACAGGATCCTTCTAAGTATCAGCTGAGCACTTACCTCTGAACGATGATGAAGGATGTTTCAATATTGCAACTGTGCTCATTTCAAAATTGATTGCAACTCTTTTTTCTGTCCCCAGGGTGATGCTCTTGCACTGACACTACAGACAGTACAGACAGACCTCTGTAATATCAATCAATTGAGGCGCTGTGACCAACACCGCTGATACAATGAGGACTCCAGCAACATATGGACACAATACTCTGATCAGTGCAGGTGCACGTGCTGGAAGAGTACCCCCCTCTCTCTGGGGTTTTGAAGGTTTCTTGCCTCCCATCGTTGAGAGTGTAAAGTGTCCCCACCACAGCCTGCTCTCTAGACTATCTTGACGCATCACTTCTGCCTTCGTTACCTTCGTCAGATCATGAAGTGTTATCAGTAGCGTTCACAGCTTTCCTGACAAGCCTACGTCCGCCCCAAGATCACCCTTGACATGTTAGACATGTGTAAGCTCTAGATAGACAGAAGGGTTGGTCTCTGAGACCAAAAGTTGAACTGTCAAGACATTTTTAGTTGGCATCATATCTGTTTACGCAAAAACAATGGTGCTGGGCTACCTTTACTACCTTTGAGTGGTGGTAACTGATGTAGGCTCTTCTGACGTGTAGCTGAATATTTCCCATATTCCTTGCAGTGAAGGAATGAGTCACAGGTCTCTGATGTGCAGAGCAGTAATAAAATATCAGTGAGCATGTGCCTAAATGCCTGGTGCCTAAATGCCTGGTGCCTAAATGCCTGGNGCCTAAATTCCTGGTGCCTAAATGCCTGGTGCCTAAATGCCTGGACCTAAATGCCTGGTGCCTAAATGCCTGGTGCCTAAATGCCTGGACCTAAATGCAATGAAAAAAGTGGATGCTGATTATTTTCTTGAAGGAACCATGTAGCTGTATCTGAGTGGGAATGGTCAGGTATAAGGCAAGAGACATCAACAAAGCATGGAGGGATGCCTGTGTCTGGTTGCTGTAAAACATTTTGAGGTGGCGAGAGTGGAACATTCAACAGTGATGACACTGGTTCAGGTATATCAGGTAGTTCAGGTCCAGATTTGGAGGTTTTTTCCGTGCATGAAGAGTGCTTATGTGTTTACAATCTGGAATGTGGAAGCTGGTATGTTCTGAAGGACTGCTGCACATAATAAGTACATTTGTGTGACATTTGCAACTTGGTTTGCACAAAGCATGTTTATTGTAATATTAAGTATATTAAGTAATGATCTACACTATGAATTTTACCCCCCCCTGTAGCAAGATACTAGGGTAGATACAAGGACATTTCTTGATAAAAGCTTGATACAGAAATGCTGACCCATTTAGCTAGCTACAAGTTGTGGTCACCTTGCTACCATTCTTGCTAAAATACATTATCTTGATACAAGGTAGATAGCAATACATTGACTTCCTTGATGATGTTTAGGCACCCTACAGATTTATTACCAACAAAATCATGTTATTTAAGATCTTTTGTTCTTCCCTAATCATGTCAGATATTGATACCCAACATTTACATAGCATTTTGTTGGTTGATAAGGCAAAGTACTGGATGAAGATAAAATAGTAGAGGAGTCATCAGTCATGCTAAATGATCTCATTAATGTATGTACTTAATGTAGTTTTAGTAGTTTTATTCATGTTTGAGTTTAAATGTGATAATACTCTAGTAGAAGCAAAGATGTTTTACCTTTATTTTTTTCTTGACTCAGCAACTTGAGCAGCTATAGCTTCATTACGTTGTCTGTGATCTTCAATACTGAGCACTCCGACCCTATATCTCTATTAATCCCTATACCTAGACCCTACTAACCCTAAATTAACAAAACATGTTTACTTTGTTAACATAGTTGTTTCTGACATTGATATCAAATTAAATAAATTAAATCGTATTGGTCACTGCTTTATTTCTTAACAAACATTTCATAGTTCAGAAACATTAATATAGTAGTACCTTCTAAATAGTATTACCTTCTCTTAGAAAGTCTAGTAGACGTAATGATATAGTATTACCTTTTTTCGTGTCTCAGCATCATGAGCTACAATCGCCGCCTGTCTGTTAGAAACATTTTGTATAGGTGCGCGTAATAATCTGCTAGTTCCAACCTCGAAATCTTCGTCATCAGAGTTGACACGACATTCCTTCTGCTTTTAAATACCATATATGACGGCAATAAAGCACTGTGTTAGGGCATAATTATGTTAATGCTTTACTTCTGACAACTCCTTTGAACTTATTGCTATTAAATGTGCTGCATTTATTATTTTATTGATTTATTGTATGACTAAGTTCGCGTATTGACTAAACTTTTTCCCAAAAAGTCTCTATAAATAAAATTCCAACTGATGTAGTCGTATCCAACTAATAAAAGTTATCAGCTACAACTGATAACCAGCGATAATCATGTTTACAAGATTTATCAGATTAATCAGAGTTACGTATATTCATATCCTAATTGAATCAAAGTTCATTTGTAATGTAGCTGAATTCATTTTCTCAGTGTACAGACCGTTTCAGGCTAAATCCTTGTGTCCAAATTCTTAAAACATTTTATGAAATACATTATCAGAATACTATCCATGGACGATATGGGAGGAATATGCTTTTGTAGTGGGTCTGCTTGAACATTCTGGGCGCCTGAAGCGCTAGCAGCATCACCACCAAGGTGCACATGTTCAACCAGTTGTTGCCGTCTCTCCTCGGGGCCCGATTTCGAAAGGGGGTTTGCAAGAAGAATTTAAGGAACTATAATGTGAAGCAAAATATTCATCAGCTTCACGTAATATGATTGTAATAACGATAATGTGAAGCCTTTAAACTGAAGTGCAAATACCCAATACTTGGGCATGTCTCTACAACTTCTATATGTGGCCTACATATATAATGGATATCTCCCTGCTAATTTAATATTCACACCTGATTAAGTTTACATGTATTTTAGCTGAACATGCACGATTCATCATTTACAGCGAACCACACTTCTAGCAGTACTCCTGTAAACGCTTCGCTCTTGCATTGTACTCCAGTCCCGTTCTCTCCTTCTGTATGCAAAGTTTAGTCTAGCTCCCTACGTTGCGAATCATTGTAATGTAACTCATGTCAGAAAGTATTATAATTTATAATGGATACATAATCAGGCAACACAAAGGCAACTTCCTACAGCATTGCTGACGTATGTTAATTTCTAACAGTCCTTTTATAAGACTCCAAGATTATGCGCACATTGCACTTGCATGCAGTGCGGCATGTCATAGAGCAAGTCTCGTCTCACTGACGGCGTTATGATATTATATGATACAGAATACCGAAAGGACGTTCCGCTGATCGTAGCCTTCGTTTAATGCAGTTCTGCAAAAATCTAGCAGAACATCATAACAAATAAGAGCCCTGAACTTGCTAAAACTACTAAAACAGGTGTGAAGTAGAGCACTAAAAGCAAAGAAAAATGATGAAGTTGCTTTCAGTAAGAAAATATTCTGAATAAATAGGCACAACGGTATTGAACATACTCTTTATTTGAGGATTGAATAAACAAACTGCAATCCTGGCTCCATAAACAGGGGGAAGGGGGCGTGGAGGCACATGTTGCGCTCGTGTTCCATGTGAGAAGAAGAACAGCATATGGGGTCGTCGGATCTAGGATCTTTCATTGGGAGGGAGGGAGTAGCCTTGCGGATGCTATCATTCTCCGGACAAACTGGCCATGCATGAGGAGATTCATGGACTGAGTGGGTGGAATTATTCAAAGAGCTGTTATTACCACTGCTGACATGATGGGAGGTGTTGAACTCACGCTAACTAGCAACCTCTTCCCTGTGGCCATCTAGCTCAGCATGTGTTGTGATGGCTGGAAATTTCTCACACACAACACTCTGGTTGGCCTCTCTTCTCTTCTCCTGCATATCCTCTGAAGGGTCGACCAACATGATCCCAGGGCCCCTCCCCACACCATGTGGCAAATCTCCTTTATTAGGCTTATTAGGACCTTTGTTGTGGATCACTGGTGGCAAGCGTGGGTTGGCTCTGCCTGAGGCAGCTGAGGGAGAAGTTGGGTGATCAGAGGCAGGGCTCAGGGTAGCGGGATGTGCAGGTGCCTCAGCTGCTGGGGTAGGAGGAAACTCGGGCAATGCCTCTGGGATGTGAGGCGCGGCCAAGGTAGGTTGGGTTCCCTGGAGTGAGGGCTGCAATGCGGGAAGGCTGTGCATCAGGTCTCGACTTTGACTCTTGTATTGCCTCGTCCATCACCTGCGCAACAGAGAGTTATAGGCAAGCCTTAGCCTTAGCATGATATCATCGTGTACATATGTGTTTGGCCTCATCTTAAGTAGAGGCTTAAGGCTGAACAAAAGTTCTGTCAGCTCTAAATTCAGATGAAATCATTCCAATCACCTTTTTCCTGTTTGTCTTCCTCTTTTTAATGATATTGTAGGCAGCCAGGGCTGTCACGGCAGCAACAGCACACACAGCGCCTACAACAATGCCCACAATCGCACCAACACTAAGGCCAGACGTGGAAGATGAACCAGATCCAGGGTAACCCACTACTGTACATGCTACATTCGCTTTCTGCAGCTATCACAGAAGATGCAACACCTCAGTCTACCTTCAATACTTTACTGATGAACAAACAAAGATGGATTAAATTATGATCACAAATTATGAAGCAGGCTTGCCACGATCCAGGCATGCAATCCAATATATGCATTCAAATATGTATTAGGCATAAAAGGAGGCCCAAATGAGTTCACTTGATGCATATTCAATTGTTTTGCACATGCATGCATCTTTAGATGGCCACCAGTTCTTGCACATTGAATTCCTGACCTGTGCAAATATCCAATAGAAATGGAAAGAAGCGCAACTGACTCCACTTGTACTTGTTCATTTTAATTGAAGAGTCAAATGCAGCATCAAATGTAAGCTCATTGTTGTGCGTAAAATTCCTGACCTGTGCTTACAAGTTGGAGGCAAGAGCATTGCACTGAGTAGAGGACACTGCTGCAGCAAACTGCCTTCGAGTTGCACCATAGACAACTTGGCTGACCTGCACAGACAGATCAAAGATTATAAGTATGAAATATATTCTCCGTACTAAGATTAATACTTTATGCTTGACTAAATGTTCCCAGTGCCAATGGCACTACATGACCTAAGGCACTGCATGACCTAAGGCACTACATGACCTAAGGCACTACATGACCTAAGGCACTACATGACCTAAGGCACTACATGACCTAAGGCACTACATGACCTAAGGCACTACATGACCTAAGGTACTACATGACCTAAGGCACTGCATGACCTAAGGCACTACATGACCTAAGGCACTGCATGACCTAAGGCACTACATGACCTAAGGCACTGCCCACTAGGCATAGCAAGCTAAGGAGCGGATTTCTGTAGATATGGAGTGACAGGTGAGTAATCAACTCTCCTTGCATTAATACAAGTATACAATACATCTTGCGCAAGATGTTTCAATCGCTAAGCGCTCAGTTCTTAACAGCTAGTTCAAGCCTAACATCATGATTGGTGGTGCTCTTCCATGCCTCTGTCTCTGAGAAAGCTATCAGCTACATGAGACATTAATCGCATATGTGACACGTTTCATTAATAATGTTGAGATTGTTGGTTATTGATAACTTTTCCTCCTCCACAATTAGCATAACCATCATCCCTGAATCCAAGTATGCAGGGCGGCATCAAATACATGTAATACAAGGAAAGGCACCAGTGTTCCAAGCAGAAGTGCTAAAATACTACTGGAAAATTAGGTAAAAAGGTACTAGGGATATGGATTTTAAAATATAGCCTAAAGAGAACAAACTGAAGTCTAGTAGTCTGGAGACTTAAAATGTAGATAGGTAAAGATCTTTGAGCCAAAAAAGGACAAGGCTTCTTTACACAGTTTAACGGAAAGACATATATAAAAATATTTACCAATTACCATACCATATTACCATGCCTGTCTTGAGCTGTTGTCGATCCTTTGTACGTCCCTCTTTTGAGGTGGTACGGCGGTGAAACTGACAAGCTTGAAGCGGTTCAAGCTTGACAACAGAGTTCATATAAATAGCTCGCTGTTCCTTAAAAAATATCAACACCGCAGTAGAGCTAGAAAGGTTGTTGATTATGTTTTCATGACGCCTGTAATAAGTCATCCTTGTACCTTCGAAAATTTACCGGTGAAGAGCTTTTGACTAGGAAACCCATTTTAGGACTTCACCTCTCTGTTTGCTCCCAACTTTCTGTTTTATTCGCAAAAACACATACATTGGGATGCTTAAGTACTCATAAGATATCCACTTTAACTTGTAAAAGCTGTTAGGCATGGGACAAGGGCCTAGCTCTAGTTCTCCATCTGCGCGGAGAGCGCAGTTCAATGAAGCTGGCATTCCATCTGCTGGTGTGACACGTCAATTGCCTTTGTCACCTGCCTCAATCTTCTAACCTAACGGTGAAAGTATCTCTTCTCAGGGCCTTCGAGTACATGGCAAGCAACAGGCACGATTCGGGGACTCAGCGTATCAACCTCAGCCCAGAATACCTCGAGTACCCCGCATGCAGAACCTTCAACTGTTCTCGCACATTCTGTTGCAGTGCATGCTCCTACTTCTGAACAGCCAGTGAGTTCTTCCTCCCCTAGTTTTGTTTTCATGTGACCAGTCTTTAGTTTCGAACATCGTCTCTGCAGATCGGTCAAACAATCTCTCAACAGACTGTCGTCGCTCAGAGTACACCGCCCTCGAATGCTGTTGCGACCCAATCTATTTCAACTTTACCATCATCTGCATCGAGCTCAAGGACGCAGAGCACGTACAAAAGCACGACTTTGATCCCTGGCTGGTCTCGGGCTCTATCATCACAACAACTACACATTGAATGTCAGAAAGTGAACCAACCAATCCTTACAAGGATCACAGGTGTCAAAGAGGGCCTTGCAGTACTGGAGATGGAGGTAATGAAATTTGTAGCCTACTGTGGAGGTGTCACACTTGAATTTCGTGTAGATGAATGTAGCCCCGCCTCCAGCAATCCAGTTTCTTGGGGTCTTTCATCTACAAGGGCTTGCCCATCACTCCAAAGTCAGCAAAATAGCAGAGAACAAGACGTAAGGCCTAGCGCACAGGCGTCTTCAGCTCAGCTTGCAACCTCATCTTCCCACGAGGACTCCCTGTCAGGTTACTGCACTATCCCAGGAGGAACTGTGCAAGTGGACAGTGCAAGCCGGAAACCAATGCACATGATCTGCACCCTCTCTCAACCACGATCTCTGTCAACATCTGATGTCTTCAGTATTGAGCTCGCACCACGGGAGGACCGTCAGCCAGTTATCCTCGCTACCCTCAAACACAACAGCCAGATTGTGAAACAGCAGTCTCTGCCATGCAGTGCTATTTCCTCCTTGCAGCTGTATCCTTTCGTAACACTGCAACCAGGTACCACAATATCACTTCACAGAGCTGTGACACCCAGCCCACTCTTCACATGGTATCTCACAAACCAGCATGGCAATAACAATGGCTTGGTTTCTTCAGAGACCAGCTTTGCAGAACTCGACACGTGCGTGCGCTATGCTTCTCAAGCGATACCTTCCACTCCTGCTCCCTCCTCAACAGCAAATATGCCTCAACTCGGCGCAATCACCGAGCTGTCAGGGTCTGTAACCTTCTCCTCAGGGAGGCATCGCTGGACAGTGCAGCTGGACAATTACAATGCTACCCCTACACATGTTTTTGTAGGGGTTGTTAATGCCATTCCTTCTGATGCTCCTCCCCGAAGCAGTGGATATCTTGCAGCTGCAGGCATGGGCAGCAGCACAGGGGCTCTACGATCCATCACATCCTCCAATTCTGTACCTTCTAGCATCATCACTCCCTCAGCGGATTTTATAGGAGAGCAGTTAGAACCTGGAGGTCCCTCTCAATCAAACCAAGTTGAGGAGCAGGATTCTACAGCACCCTCTCTCTCAGAGAGCACGAGCAGCAGTGTGAACCCACAGAAATGGGGGACTTGGGTGCGCTTACCAGGTGAATCATGGGGGATTGTAATTTTAAAAGTGTGGACCACTCTTACTCCACAGAGACAAACATTTTGCTGTCTTGAGAGTGATTTGCGCGCTGTGTGAGCATGCTGTTGCAGCTTGCTTATATTTTAGGTATGGAATAATAGTAACCCTTTCAATATACTTCCAATTCAAACTGCATATGACAGGTGCTTCAAATGCTTCTGCTGGGAGCAGTGGAAGCACCTGTCCAACACCACCAAGAGATTCGCTGAGCCATATGGCAGATTCCACTTCTTCACACTGTTTCATCACAGTAGATTTAGATCTTGGAGCAGGATACGTGCGCTTTTTCCGCAATGGACACCTGATTGGTTCTGCTTTCCAGGGTTTATCTGGGCCAGTCTCCCCTGCCCTCTCATTTGTGTATGTAAGTGCTATAAAGTGCTTAAGGCTATGAGCTCTATTTCTATGATTTTGTCCTGTGACAGAGAGCATTGCAAGTGATGGTGTCCTACAGAGAGCATTGCAATCGGTCTAAACCATGCTCTGCGTTCCCTGTGTTTAAATGCAGGCCCCAACAGTATCATGTCAGGCTGGGCTTGTTAACTTGACCAAGCTTCAGCAGTTAGACCTTGGTTGGAATACAGACAAGTGCAGCGGTGATCTTAAGCTCTCTGGACTGACAGTGGTGAAAGTAGCAGAGATGTATGGAGATTACTCCACAGTACTCGCTTCTGAGGGTAAGGCTGATAGGACTAACATGACCCCCCTCTGAGGGTAAGGCTGACAAAAATAACTTGACCCCATTTTTGTGCGAACTGATTTCATGCTGTGACAGCGATTGAGAAGATTGTGTGCTTTGCATGTCATTTGTGTAGGTCAGGATTTTGAAGTATGAAAAATGTTGTTGAGCAAAATGTTAGCTTTTCTTGCATACTTTTGTTCAATGTGCCAGCTTCGCCATGTCTTGACCATTCTCCTAGCCTCTCAGTAGCCTGTGTACAACTGCCCTGCAATACTCTGCAGGTTTCATCTCCGGTGTCCATTTGTGGCTCATCAAGGTGGTTAATCTGTCAGAACCAGATTCCATCTTCATTGGTGTCTGCAGAGGCTGCATGCCTTTAGATCAGGACCCCCAGGACTTGAGGGACAGGTGCGTAACTGTGTTATGTGAACCATGAAGGTAACAATACTTGAACCTCTAGGCTGTGAAGGGAGTTCGGCTGAAGAGCTTCCAGACCATATCCATGCTATGCATGGAGGATGTTGCATGGTGGAAAGGATGTGCATGAACTACTTCGTTTTGTGCCAATAGCCCTCAATGAGGCAGGTCAGGGATGGATGTTCATGTGGTGCATGATTGAAACCTCATCTTTCCGTCATGCTCTGAGAAGGCCTTCCTCCATTATTCCCCAGAACATACTACTTGAGTAATGGGGTGATCCGTGTGGGGGGTCGTCGTGTTGCAACAAATGCTGCTAATTTCACTAAGGGAGATGTAGTGGGTGTGGTGCTGGACGCTGATCAAGGGGAGATTGTATTCTTTCGAAATGGTGTGGAACAAGGCAGAGCGAGAGGCATTCGTGGGAGGTGAGATGGGTTAGCATAGATGCTTGACCTTTTGTTGCTAGTGAGATGAGTTAGGATAGATGCTTGACCCTTTGTTGCTAGTGAGATGAGTTAGGATAGATGCTTGACCTTTTGTTGCTAGTGAAATGAGTTAGGATAGATGCTTGACCCTTTGTTGCTAGTGAGATGAGTTAGGATAGATGCTTGACATTTTGTTGCTAGTGAGATGAGTTAGGATAGATGCATGACCCCCCTTGTTGCTAGTGAGATGAGTTAGGATAGATGCTTGACCCTTTGTTGCTAGTGAGATGAGTGAGGATAGATGCTTGACCTTAAAATGCTCCTGAAAAGTACAGCAGTCACAATATTTTGCATAGCTAATACTACTACTAAAGAATATAATCGTATTCGATAAATGTAACATTTTGACTTATTCTGTTTGTCTGTAGGCTCTTAGTAGTACGGATTTAGGTATCAAGACGTATAAACCCTAAATCTATAATATGAGTGTTATGCTTCACTAAGTGCAAGCCTATGCCTTTCTTTATTTTCTTGCTCGCCACTGTTCCCAGTACATCTAAAAATTCAATAACATATGACATGGTATGACATTGTCCAGTCTGTCATGCATTATTACACGTGATCACTTATAAATTTGTTACAAGGGAAAAGCATACGAGACATCCAATATCTCAAGCTTGAATGTTAATTAAGTTTTCCTTTTCCTGCAGGTTGTACCCTTTTGTCTCCTGTGACAGTGAGGCTGACCAAGTACATCTGTTGGGCAGCTATTCACTGCTCATGAGCCGCATCCCTCGTCAGCTTGCAGACATGGAATGGGACACCATGCACCATGCGCAAGATGTGGAGCTCAGCTCTAATTGCCTGACTGCAAGCAAGACTAGCAGCAATGTGCACTCCACCGTTCGAGGCACCATCCTGTACACTGGGACAGGTGGGGATGGTACTCGGTACTTCTGATGCATTTGCCACAGATGCAATAAAAAGGCTAGTCATGACTACAAGGGTGTACATCCGCACACACTTACCTTATTCAGGCTTGTGACTCATCATAATATTCAAAAGGTTTGATGCTAAAAGCAATGTCACTATGAAGCGCATGGATCATCTATGATGCTGCCCTCATAGCCACAGGCATCAATGAGTTCCATGTCAGCATGAAGCACATGGATCATCTATGATGCTGCCCTCACGGCCACAAGCCTTAATGAGTTCCATGTCAGTATGACACAATTATTGAGTCACATAGGATGCTCTCCTCATCTCTGCAGGTCACCATGAGTTCCATGTCATACTAGACTGTGTTGGTCCAGATGGTGTGTGGGTGGGGGTGACCCCTCCTGGCATGAACCCTGCCCTGACAGTGGGGGATCCAGGTGCTGGATGGGCACTACATAGTGATGGAGACAAACGGTTTGAGGGACGGGAGGAGGAGTATGCAGTACCCTTCAAGAATGGGGATGTGCTGACAGTGTCCATGGATGTACGGAAAGTGAGTATATTAAGTACTTATTGAATTTGATGAGTTACAGTGTATGTTAATGTCCTTAGAATGCATGGGAAGTGTATGTTGAAAAAGATGCTCCTTGGTGGCATGGTATATGGTGAAATTGTTTGAGGCCTGCAATATGACGATACTCTACATCTTAAAATCAGGGTTTACTCTCTTTTGCACGCAATGGCCAATCTCTTGGGGATGCTTTCCACGGCATCACCTTCCCTCTGGTGGCAGCAGTCACCCTGGCCAGTGAAGAGAGCAAAGTGACGATCCAGAACAGACCCACAGTCTTAAATACGGGAGAGTACTCTGGAGAGTTGAGGTGGGTGTACAGGTTATGCTGCACGCGAATGGTGTTATAGCTGCAGACTTTCAACTCTAATTTTCAATACTTCCCTAACCAAGTATCCTCACCTCACTTGGGCTGTAAAGGTGGGACGAGGCACGCTCAGGAAAGGATCTACATGTGATTGATGGTCTCACGGTCACAAAGATGGCTAATGAGGGAGGTGACTACGCCACTGTCCTGGGCACGCTGTGCTTAGCCTCTGGCCAGCACTCCTGGAATGTGTACGTGAATCATGTCGAGGACTCCAACCTATTCATTGGAGTGTCTGTGGGTGGACATGACCTCAATGCAGATCCTCAAGAGATGAAGCACAGGACTTACTATCTCAGCAATGGGTGAGTTGTGGAGAGCTTGTGCTTGGCTTGCAAGTCTCCATGTAATCTGCAGAAGTTGTTGTAAATTGCTGTTATATTACAACTCAGGTGCATTAAGTTGTTGTAAATTGCTGTTACATTACAACTCAGGTGCATTAAGTTGTTGTAAATTGCTGTTACATTACAACTCAGGTGCATTAAGTTGTTGTAAATTGCTGTTATATTACAACACCAAACAAGCTTCCTCGAATGTATGCGCTCATGTATTTTAACTCGTGCACGTTCTCAGGACCATTCGTGTTGCTGGTAAACTGGTGACTCGATGTGCAGAGCCTTATGCTGAAGGTGACTTGATCACAGTGCAACTGGACATGGAACAACAAGGCATCGCCTTTCTGAAGAACGGAGTGCTCCAGGGGTCGGGAGAGGGTCTGCCTGGTAGGTTAGCAATGTATAACATATTTACCTTGATTAGGGTCGGAAGGCATGCCAATCCACAAGTAATACTCAAAGCTGCCAGGTCATCCACTACTATCTCTGTGTACCATGCATGTGCCAGGTCATCCACTACTATCTCTGTGTACCATGCATGTGCCAGGTCATCCACTACTATCTCTGTGTACCATGCATGTGCCAGGTCATCCACTACTATCTCTGTGTACCATGCATGTGCCAGGTCATCCACTACTATCTCTGTGTACCATGCATGTGCCAGGTCATCCACCACTATCTCTGTGTACCATGCATGTGCCAGGTCATCCACTACTATCTCTGTGTACCATGCATGTGCCAGGTCATCCACTACTATCTCTGTGTACCATGCATGTGCCAGGTCATCCACCACTATCTCTGTGTACCATGCATGTGCCAGGTCATCCACTACTATCTCTGTGTACCATGCATGTGCCAGGTCATCCACTACTATCTCTGTGTACCATATATTTTCCTCATAAAGCACAACCTGGGTTAGCATTGATGCATCTGCTCCAGTCTGTACTGCACTACAAGTGATGTAGTGCCCCACATTTCTATTGTTCAGATGAGGTGTGGGCCTACGTGTCCCTGGACAACGTGATGGACTCCATCACCCTGCATAGCAGCTCCATGTTTATTGACCTGGCACAGAGCTTGAGATGGAACCCAGCAAAGTCAAGCAGGGTGGCCGTACTGACACAAGAAGGGCAGTGTGCCAGTCTTAGACCCATTGCCTTGGCAGGGGGTAGGGAGGAGACCACAGGGCAAGCCACAGTCTTAGGGTTGAGAGAGTACAACAGGACTGAGGTATGGGAGGATGCATAACAGAATATCTTGGTTTAAGACTTGGGTTTCAGGATGCTGGGAGCAGGATGTCCTTTCATACTGATCACTTACTCTCTCCAGGTCCCAGACATGAAGGCTTGTATTCTGTCCTTAATCATACCTGACTCGATTAAACTTGTGACACCAACGTCTGTCATCTCAATAGTACTGCCTGTGGTACACCTTCTACGGACAGGTCCACACCTGGATCGTACGTTTCGATCAGAGCCCCTCCATGCCTCCCTCCAACTTCCTAGTTGGACTGGCACCACCCAACATGGATGTCAACCGGAGCCTAGGGGAAGAGGGTTGCGGCATTGGATTAGACTATTATGGCTACTTCTATGTGAATGGCCGCTACTTCCATGCCTCTAATCTGTCCAACTGGGCATCAGTGGCCAAGACTGTCAGAGGATCCACTGCCAAGCACAAAGGTGAGGTCTGAGGATGTACTGCCAAGCACAAAGGTGAGATATGGATGTACTGCCATGCACGAAGGTAAGGTCTGGAACTCAGGGTCCTGATTTAAGTAGCTTCAATCATTCAATCTCATGTTTAAGACAGAGGTCACCGCCCCCATTCTTAAAGAGTGCATGTTATCAAACTGTCACTGATCACCCCATCTGTACGCTAGCTGCAATCACTCACACCAGCTCACCACCATTCCAGGAAGGGCAACACCCATCTTCACTTTCACTGAGGGACGCTGTGAAGTGATGCTGACCTTGGACCTCAAGGAAGGTACACTTCGCTTTACACATGCAGGGCGCAGCATTGGCACCATTGCTGCCATCAAGGGTCCTATGCATGCTGCTGTGACAGTCACCACATCTAAACAGACGGTAGGATGAGATGTCCACACTTGAGTCACAAGCATTTCTCTATAGTGATGTCCACACTTGAGTCACAAGCATTTCTCTATAGTGATGTCCACACTTGAGTCACAAGCATTTTTCTATAGTGATGTCCACACTTGAGTCACAAGCATTTTTCTATAGTGATGTCCACACTTGAGTCACAAGCATTTCTTTATACGTCTCCTTGTGTAAAAGAGGGACACCTGAGTCTCCGTAGCATGTTCAGCTATGTATCTACGTCTCCTATTTGATCTAATGCGTAAGGGACATCATGTTGACATGGACACTTACATGTGCCTTGCCCTTGCCTGGATAGGCCACCATCTTGCCTGGGCCTATTGGTGAGAACGAACATAGCAATGAGGAGCTGGTGCATGTGTTGAGAGCTAAGGGCTGTCACCTTTCCCCAAGGCTGGAGGCAGCTATGCTGCTGGTGCCTAGAGACCTATTTGTACCACGAGACAGGCATCGTGAAGCGTTCAGAGACAACAAAGTGGTCATGCGGCTTCCGGATGGCTCCACCATGACGCTTCCTCCCCCCAGCTTTGTGGTCAATGCGTTAGAGCATCTGGATGTGCGGCCTGGGAAGTCTTTCCTAGATGTGGGTTGTGGCACAGGTTACGTTGCAGCCCTGGTTGCATGCTTGCTTGGAGATACAGCTGTTGGCTGCATCTATGGCGTTGAATGTGTGGGGTCTAGATTGGAGCAAGCAAGGAGCAATATAAAGGCCCTGAAGGACCGTCTGGCTGCAGTGTCAGGAGGAGGTGCAGCCAGCAGTAGCAGCAGCACCTTCAGCATGCTGCCTGCTTGCCCCTCGCCCTCAGCCCTGGCTCTGGCAGGGACAGTCCTGGGAGACCCTCTGAAGGCCCTCTCTTGTGTGGACCTCAAGCTTGGCAATGTAAGCTGCCTTCCTGTCAGAGTCATGCACTGTGCATGCAACCTTGGCATGGATGGTGCCTTTCTGATCACATACCTTAGTGTATCATCATCATGCCTGCTGCCACTGCATTCTCTTCATCTCAAGATAAGATGCATGGCTTAAACCCCATGTTTGCCATACAGGTGCTGGTTCCAGAGTGTACAGAAGGGATCATGTTTGACTGCTTGTACTGCGATGCGTCAGTGTCTGAGGAGGACCTGCCCATGTTCTTGTCTCTTTTAAAGCCAAGTGGTAAGATGTTGGTCATGCTGGATGAGGAGGCTGTGCTGGTGACCAGAGGTGGAGAGGATGCACATGACTTCTCTAGAGAGGTAGGTTGTTAACAAGGGGGGGATGTTATAACGTAGAAGAGATGGTCACATGCTGAGTGACTAGCCTTCATGCAAAAGCTTGTAGGGCATCCTTGCATTATCAAGCACACAAGTAGGCCATGGAGGACTGTCATGTGTCTTTAGAGGATCGCCTCTTAAGGAACTTTGTCCAGTGCTCATGCTTGAAATTCATTAAAAGAACTCATGCATTTTGACAGACAGCTCATGACAAGAAAAGTTATTTATTAAAAGTCAGCCCCCCCACACACCAAGATTCCTGCACATCCTCCTCCCTCCTCTCCCTTCTTAATCCTGTCCCTTCACCTCTCTCTCCCAGATGGTGTCTCACGTTGGCCAGGACTTTGGTGAGTTGGAGGACCCTACTCCATGGGAGGTACAAGAGGCCATTCGCAGAATCAAGGAGCGAGAAAGGAGAAGAGGGGCTGACCAAGCAAAATCTGAGGTCTTCAACCTTCGCTCTTATGAGTGAGTAAAACTAAATAAGAGAGAGAGGGTGAAAAGCTAATAGCTTATCCCTTTCCAAGCTTTACAGCATGTCTCTTTTGACACGCTGTCCATTCATCATTGAGTTACAGCATCTCTGAGAGATTGGCCTGTTTTCATCATTAACGGTCAAGCTGTAGAATTAAACATGTGTGACATCCAAGGTTGTGATCTTCATTGTGATCTCTTGCTTACATTGAAGGTACATTGAGATGGAGCAGCGCGTGCGAGCTGCCATGCAGCGCATCTCCGAGTTGGAGAACATGGTGCAGCGAGATCCGACAGCCCGCTCACCAATGCGTAGCAGCCTGGGACCTGGCGGTGGCTCTGGCAATGTCTTTGGGAGCGGTGGTCAGGCTGTACATTCAGGCCCAGGTCAGAGATCCCCTATGCGAATGGATGATGTCAGGTCTGGGTTGAAAGACAAGGGCCTGAGAAGGAGCCTCCGTCAGTCACCCAGGCAGTCTCTGAGCCGCATGGTCTCAATCCCAGACGCGTAAGTGGTTGTGCAATAACAATGTATGGATGATTTTCTGTTGGAAGATGTTCTGCCTGGGAAACATGTGATGTTGTCCTACTTGATAAAGCAGCCACCTAATGAAACTGTCATCTGACTGGGACTCTATCTATCTTGTGCTTTTGATAAATGGAGTGGTTTAAAGACTGGCGAGAGGAAATATGGTGTTGCATTCTGACATAATGCAGGAATGTGTGGAAAGAGATGTACAGCATGGAGTGTGGCACTCCTCAAGGCAAGGCCCCTGTTTCTAACAGTGGCACTCCTGAGCGCAATATATTTAACCCAGAGGGCAGTGGCTTGAATAACCTGCTTGTTGACCACGAGGAGGATGGGCCCTTGGCAACTACCCCGGGAAGCATGTCTGCCTTTGGAAGGTGAGGAGGACTAGATGTGCCCCTTATCTAAAATGCCTTACCATCTAGGTTTCAAGGCCAAGAATAAAGTGACAGGAGTAGATTTAGAACTAGAGTATGGTTTAGGTTATACGTCCAGTCCAGAAGCTGGTTGTTGTATCTTCTACATGACCATCTTTTCTGGGCATCAAGTCCTCATTTGGACTCCATTCCCTTCGCTGCTGCAGCTCACTGTTTCAGCAAGTGTCCATGCCTCAACATGCCCTGCATGAGATCATCGACTCCTTGTCAGTTCAGACTTTCACTCCCGACCAGATTGTGTCGATGGTGGCTGGTGCTGACGCCATGCAAGTAAGTTACACATCTAAAGTGCTGACGCCATGCAAGTAAGTTACACATCTAAAATAAAATATGAAGGAGATTGCATAGGCCAATTGGGTAGAATTCTCCTTAGATTACAAATGATGCTGAGATTTTCATGCAAATCAACTTAATCATATTTGTAACGAATAACACTTGATTGTAAGCCTCTGAGGTGCATTGTAAGCCTCTGAGGTGCATTGTAAGCCTCTGAGGTGCATTGTAAGCCTCTGAGGTGCATTGTAAGCCTCTGAGGTGCATTGTAAGCCACTGAGGTGCATTGTAAGCCTCTGAGGTGCATTGTAAGCCACTGAGGTGCATTGTAAGCCACTGAGGTGCATTGTAAGCCACTGAGGTGCATTGTAAGCCACTGAGGTGCATTGTAAGCCACTGAGGTGCATTGTAAGCCTCTGAGGTGCATTGTAAGCCACTGAGGTGCATTGTAAGCCACTGAGGTATCTACCAGAGATATGTTATCCTGTGTAAGCCTGTGAGGTATCTACCAGAGATATGTTGTCCTATGTAAGCCTGTGAGGTATCTACCAGAGATATGTTGTCCTGTGGTGATATTCTTGGTCGGCAATGTATGTAAATAGCAATATTTTGAATATGAAATCAAGCACAGGATGACATGAAGAGCGCTGTACTAAAGGTGTCGTAGAAGGACATTTGAATCTACGAATCTTGAATGTCCTCTATGATCCATTCCTGCAGATTGAGGGGAGAGAGGTGTACCCTGGGACTTTTAAGGGTGTACGTGTCAGGGTTTGGAAGGCAGCCATTGGACCCAATTTGAGCTACCTAGAGCTCAAAAAGGCATACTCTAAATACTGCATTGCACATCCCAATATCTGTGCTGTTCTGGGTGTCTGCATTCAGGTACATAATCTGTTTGTTATGCAGAACATGCGCTTTTAATGGCCATCTAAATGCCAAGTCTGGAGTTACTTGCGTTGCCGATCTTCAATCATTTGCGTGGGCCTTGCAGCACCATGTATATGTATTTTCTACTATGGGAATGACATTTATCAAGTTAGAATTACAACTCCTACTGCAGGCAGAGAAAGGTGCAGACACACCGAATGTTGATGTGTCAGATTGTGCTGTAACAACTGTGCACCACAGTTTGTGGGTTGTAGAGGAGAACTTTGGAGAAGAATCCCTTCACGTCAGGCTAGAGCGTGGACTACTCAGTTGGCAGCAGGTTAGTGTGAGGTGGAATGATGTCTTCGTCAGGAGCTTTAGTAATGCTTGGGTTCAGATAAGGTTTAAACCTTGAGTCTTGACTTCAGAGTAAGGCATGTGAGTTATGTATGGAGTGTTACACACTAAAGTGTGGGACAGCATAAGCAACACCGTTTTTTTCCTGTTCCTCCTCATTTTCCAGGTCATCCGTGTTGCCACAGACCTGTGCAAGGCACTTGCATTCCTCCAAGATATGAGGCGATCAGTGAATGCTGTCAGCCGCAGTCTAGCAGAGGGCTTAGAAACTGCCGCAGACCCCTCATTGGTGGAGGCTATGATTGAGGATGATGTGGATGGTGGAAACGATGACTTGCTGGCTACAGGTGGCCGAGGAGGTTCTGGAGCTGAGGCAGTACTGTCAGCTTATGCACTGAGGACTGTGGTGACACCCTCAAATGTGTTTGTGGACCCCCAATCCACAAAGGTCAGTGAGCTCAAGGACATCTAGCTAAGTTTCTGTATAGTCCTGTCCATTCACTTCCTGCAGTTCTGACTAGGCCCACCAAGATTGGGCCCTAGGGTTTAGGGCCCAGACCGTCTCTCTTGCACACTATTGAAGCACCCTAACTGCTAGCTTGTTCACTCTTACCTTATGATGCTGTGCAGGTCAGCGTGCTACCGGCCCTCCTCAATCATTTAGAGGGAGCTCTGTGTGATCCTCCTCCATGTCACTCCATACCTCCCCCCACACCCCTTCACTGTGACCTGGCTTACACAGACCCTAACACCCTCTTCAGGTAGTAGGAACAGCCTCTAACTTTCATTAGCATTTAACAGAACCATCAAATGAGATTGTCAATGTCAGTAAAATGACGTACTAGGCCATGTATAAATTAGGCAATATTTGTATTGAAAGAATGCTCTAAATATGCCACTGACTTCAATGTTTCTACCTGCAGTGAGGCCTCAGCACCAAGCTTCTATGCATTTGGAGTTGTACTGCTTCAGCTGCTGAGTGAGCAAGGACCTTTGGGTCTGCTGAGTGCAGTACGAGAAGCCATGGAGGCTGGCACCCTTCTCAACCTGGTGCCACGCCTTCCAGCCAATGCAGAGATGCTGGCATGGGCTGTCAGCTACTGCCAGCTAGCCATGCGTTGTACACAGCCGATAGGTGCACATGAGGGTGTCAGCAGCCTGGAGGAGGAAGTGCTGCCAGCACTGAAGGCAATGTCAGCTAGGCTCACTCAGTTGGGCACCAGTGCTATGTCCTGGGAGCAGGTAGGGATCGATTGTCAAGCTTGCATGCTTACTAGGACTAAATTAGGCTATCCTGGATAATATTTTGCGATCTTGCAACACAGTTTTGGAAATAACCCTGGCCATAGTCCATAGTCCTGGTCATAGTCATAGTCCTGGCCCTAGTCCTAGGCCTAGTCCTGGCCCTAATCTACAGAAGTACAAGTCAACAGTGCCCTTGTTGGCGTTCAGGTTGAAGAGATGCTGATGCTACCTCTCCAGCCTCGCTCAAATGCAGTCACAGCCAACAAGCGATGGGTGAGGCAGGACTTCCGAATGCGGCGCAAGCTCTTCCTTGATGAGGTGTCCAAACTGGCAGTCGAGGGTCCCATCCACAAGATGGAGATCAGAAGGAGAAGGTGGGAGTCATATATTATGATAAGGAGGTTGCAAGTGTATTTGGTTATGTAAGCCAGGGCTGATACCACCTGAACTGAAGTTTGCCTTAACAAGCATTCTGAGAAGGCTGTTTGTGCGTCATGCATTATTGGTCTGTCTCTTTCTCAGGTGTCTCAAAGACAGTATTGGTGTGTTTGCTGGCAAGGGCCACGCAGTGTGGAGGCAGCCGCTGAAGGTCACCTTTGTGGGGGAAGCTGGTATGGACAGTGGAGGTGTGACCCGAGAGTGGTTCTGTGCCCTCTCCTCAGCTATCTCAAGAAACTCTCCTGATCTCTTCTGGAACGTGGTGAGTTATACCTCAAACAATCGTTCTGTTGCTTTGAAGGTCAATACTCGAAGATGGCAATACTCCTGTTCAAAAAACATTTGATCACGCAATTTCACTTCACTTCAATTTCGCTTCATTCACTCCAACTCTGTGAGATATTGCACATCAGTTCAGTCATTGTGTCCTTACAACTTGCGACTTCATGCTTTCAACAACATGATTACCTCACAGGGCCCTCAGAAAAATCAACTGTACATTAGCCCTCTATCCAACACGCCCTCTCATGTAAAGAAGTTCCAATTCGTGGGTCTCTTCATGGCGAAGGCCATCCTGGAATCTGCTGCAAGATCCAAGGAACTGGGCACTATCACGTTGAACCTAGCCTTTTGTGAGCCCTTCTGGAAGCTGTTGTTGGGCATACCTTTAAACTTGATGGACCTACAGCTCCTGGACCCAACTGAATTCAGGTACGAACTTGTTACTCACCGTCTCCTGCTTCCTTCCATGTATGCATTACATGTAATGTGCATGGGATTTACTAGGCGCATCCAGGACTTACAAGCGCTTCCCCTGTACGCGCTACCCTTCTACATATTTATCCCAAGCTAGAACATAATATGTCATTAAGATGCATTCATCACACTCCATTTTTATGCTACTCATTGTGGTGCAGGTCTCTGATGTCTCTCTTGGACATTGACATTGATGGACTCATCTTTGAGTCCTTCACATGGAACTTTCACCACAGCAACCTCCCTGCTGTCGAGAACCCTCTAGCCATCAATGCTCATCTCCCAGGAACCCCTGATGAGGCAGGCCCAAGCAATGCTGCAGGCGCTGGGAGCAACGCTTGCACTCCCACATCTGCCATGGCTGCGGTAGCAGCAGGCAGTGTGTTTGCTCCAGCACTCTCTCCATTCTGTGGAGCTACAGATGATGATACTGCAGTAACGTCTATACCGCTCAAGCCGGGGGGTAATCATCTACGTGTGTCTAATCACAACAAACGAGAGTATGTATTGCTGAAGGCTCACAAAATGCTGGTGGGGACCATTGAGAGTCAAATGACAGCCATTATTGATGCCTTCCACAGCCTGATCCCAAGAGATCTTGTGGAGAAGTACAACTTCACAAGCTTAGAGATGCAGGTATTGTGTATTCATGATTTATGGCACATCTCACACAACCAAGACTGCAGAATGACTGATGAGCAGATTTGACCACATGTTAGCCAATGTCCAAAGGCGCACTGTGAAGAATTAAGCATCGGTTAAGCATTAATCAATAGCTGATTATAATGTCTTTCTCTCTGCTCAGCTTCTAGTCTGCGGAGAGCAACGCATTGACATGCAGGATCTCAGGCGCTCATGCAAGTAAGCTAAAGGCCTCCTAGAGCTAGGTAACCATGTCTCCACTTGCATGTTCTCGGCAGTGATGCCTGTGTCACAGCCCTCCATTTCATTTATGAACAGCCTTTGTCTGCTCATCTGTTCGTTTATTTCTGAAACTCGTCTCGTGATTGACTGTGGTACATGCTAATGGGATGTAGGTATGAAGATGGATATCAAGGCAAGGAGGACGTCATTTCTTGGTTCTGGGAGGTAGCTGAAGCTTTTGATGACAACCAGAGGAGAATGCTGCTTCAGTTCTGGTCAGGCTCTGATGGCATGCCCGCTGAGGGCTTTGGGCCTCTAGACCCTGCTTTCCATATCGTAGCTGTAGAGCGCTTATATGATGCCAAAGACAATACCGCTAGACTGGTAAGCCTGATCCGTACCTCTTTACATGTTGATTCTGTCTTCACATCAGCCTACTTTTTCAAAACAGTGAGCACGTGCTCTACTCACTATCACTGCTTATTTTCTGTACGAAACTCCTTTCTGTTGCTTTGTGTAGCCGGCTGCCCATACATGCTTCCGCCAGCTAGACCTTCCTCGCTATCGGTCTTTGGAGGAGCTCAAGGAGAAAGTTGTAACAGCCATTACCATTGGACAAGGGTACATGGGAATCTCTTGATGAGGGGTGTTACTCATAAATTAACAGACATCAGCTATCTGATAGAGAAAATGGACCTTACGAACACAGCCTTTATTGCAAATTTTATGTTTTAGTTGTATACTTCAGTGTCTCATCATTCCCTCAGTCTTTGGTACTGCATGAAAATTGCTTACACCACAAGTTTGATTGTCATGTTGTATCTTCAATTTCCCTGGCCTGGTAAGTAGACAAGGTAGTTGTGTCGTCTTTGTAACTCATCTTCTAACTCGTTATGGCCAACTTAAAAAAACATAACTGCATTCTTCCATAAACTTGATACAACAATCAGATTCAGGAGTAGAGGCTCACTTAAGGAAAGGTCACTGCTTAGCACCTCTTTTTGACTTCTTAGAGCCTTTTACGGCTGGATCATCAGTGGAGGCCCTTTTCCCAGGCTCTTTGTCAACACTCACTTTCAGGGCCTCAGCTGTTTCCCTCGTCACATCCTTGAGCGTCTTGGATTTGTGACTTTGTTTTGAGTCCTCCTTCACGGCCGTCTGGGCTTCCCCCTTCCCCCCTTTGCATTTTATCTTGCTGTCCTGCGCACCCTTTGAAGTGGATATACCCTTGGTCTTTGAGGTAGCAGGGATTGTGCGAACAAAGCCATTCCTCCACAGGCTAAAGGCTAACCTTAGGACCTCCTCCTCACTGCAGTGAGGGGCCTGAAAATTTCAGGAAAGAAAGCCTCACTGTCAACAGCCTCCAACAGCTTTACATCCAGATCCTTGAGCACCAACTCCTCATGTTCCTAGGAGCATGCTTTTGCACCTGGTCTACCAGGCAAATACTGAAGGGGACAGCAGGCCTCAAGAGGTGAAACCCTATTTCTTCCACTACCCTCTCCTCCTCACTCACCTTCTCCACCATGGACCTCAATTTAATTCCTGGGGCTGAAGTGCAAGATAGGATATCTGCCACTAGAGGCGCATATGAGGCAGGTGTCAATGGACCTGGCAGGCCAGTGCCATCATCCTCATCATCCTCATCATCCTCATCCTCACTATCCTCATGTTCCCCCCCCTCGTCTTCACCCTTGTTATCATGGCTCCCTCCTTTGCTATGCTGCAGTGGATAATGTTGAATTTCAAGGGAAGATGTGATGACAGCAATTGAGGAATTGCTTCCAAGCTGTACATCAGACAAAAGTTACCCAAGTTCCAACCCAGTCACATGAGGACATCTCATTTGAGAAGCACAGCTACAGCCACAAACAAGATCCTGTGTTTCATCATAGCACCAAGCACACACAACATCCTGTGGTTCATCTTGTGTCACCTTGTGTCCACAGCATCCATCATGCACATGATCATGCCCATGATGGTGATGGTGTGAGGCATCTTCTCCATGATCATCATCCTCATCGCTGTTGCCCTCGTCCTCCTCAGCATCAGCATCAGACACTCGCATCATGTGATAATATCTTGAGTTCATGACCGGTGTGCAGAGTTTGACAAAACCTTCCGGAACCTGCATGAAAAAGTACAAGTTCCTATGGAATATGTCAAATGTGAAATGTTACATTTATCACATAACATATTATCTCTGAACAAATCTCCATAGACAGATAGTACGCTGGGAGTATTCACAGCTGGTGTACTGACAAGCTAAAACTGATTAAAAGAGAAGTAGATCCAGTCAAAGTTTGAGGCTAAAGACTTAAGCCAACATTTGACTGGTGAGGTACAAGCCTTTGTCCACACACACCACCCCTGTAACCTCACTGTGGGATCATCTGGACCATCCACAGGAACAATCATAAAGAGACCCTCCCCTCGCCCGATCACAGAGTCGTCCAGGCTCATAGGAGGGGGTCCTGGACCATGCAACACCAACTTGACTCAAACTCAGCCATGGAATATTCTTAATACAAAATATTTAGGTAAGACATTTTGGGGGCTTATGATGATTACCATGCAGCACTACGAGGTATTGTCACATGATTTCCAAGAAGCACAAAGTGTTGAGCAAACACCTTGATCAGGCAACAGGGCTGGATGAGGTCGGATCCTATTCCTGATAAAGTCAGCAGCAAAAGCATCAGCAGCGGCTGGAAGGAGCACCTCCTCTTCCTCCTCCAGCTGGTCAGCCAACGCTCTGAGCCCCGCTGCCAGGGTGGCTATATGATGCAGAGCAGCATCAAGTTTTAAGGGAAAGCATTGTACATAGCCCACAAACAATGTCATACGAGTGCCTCAGGTATCCATATTGATACATGAGCATGATAAGAGGCAAATTCATCAGAGCCGTGATGCTAAGCCTGAACTCAGAACCTTGAGCCCAACACATGAAGCCTTACACACTAATTTTGAGCATTAAGCACACTTTAAGCCTGTTGTCCATACCTGCACACACGTTAAGCCTAAAGTCCATACCTGCTGCTGTCCTACTTCCCACTTTGCAACCAGATCCCGTCCGACCCTGTATCTCTGCCTGGGGAGTGAGAGCAACAACAAAACAAGACATGAAAGCATATGGCATGAAATAAATTATATTTTCTAACCGTCAACAGTCATTCAAACCTTAGTAGCCTTTATAAAAATGAAGGCAAGAGTTGAAACGGAGAATTTTAAAGTCATGGGAATGCCTTCTTGTGCATATAGTATGCTTGATGCTGCAATGATGTATACCTGCAGCCCAGTTGAGCCCAGGAACCCTTTTGGAAGGCTCTTTCTGAGCTCAATAGGAAGAGCCACACCTTCTACCTGCCACAGCATTCACAGAAATCCAGGCTCAATAAATCCTTGAAATTGTCCACAATCGATAGTCTGGCAACATGAGCATACCTCATCTTTCCAAAGGCTCACACTTCTGTTAAACAGTCAAGCCAGTTCAATGTCCACAGAGTCTTTCAGTAGGATGTTACCTCTCCCTGGCCTTCCAAGGCAGTATGGATTAGTGTGGAAGCGAAGTTGCCCCATGTCCAGTTCTGGTAGGTGGACAAGGTCAAATGAGTGGATCCACCTTCTTGTGCAACTGCCTGATGAATTGTGCCCCGTGGCAGGTATAACACATCTCCAACCTGAAAGTAAAGAAAGCTGTTGATGTGGAAACAACTGAGTATGCCTAGGAAGAGGCTAGACTGTCCTGATGTCAATTAGAAGTACCACCATATTAACAGCTTACATCATTTACCTGAAGAATGTGAGAGTTAATGAACAGCAACATCCCCAAGCAATGATCACAAGTAGGAATAAGGATTATCCAGTACATAACACCAGTAGGATCATCACCTTCAAAGTAATATCCATGATTGGCTCTCCAATCATCTCCTGGGGTAAATCCTGACTAGGCTTGTTGGGAAGCTCAAAACCTGCCAAAGGAGCGTACAGCTTCCAGCGCTTGGTTCCTACATTTGAAAGAAAAGAATGATGACAGCCATTAAGTTGCATGCTTCACTTCGTAGCTGGGGATCAAGAATGAATAAATTCAGTATATCAGGTGAGTGATCAATAGAACAGGATGGCGTTTACTGGAGGTGAGCGAGCATGTATCACTTCAGCAGCAAATTGTGAATATAATCTCTCTGCCTTCATCTCTTTTGTACAGCTGAGCAGAAAATTGGAGTCCTTGCCCAAAGCTTCTATCAGAGAATCTCTGTTGAGGTTTACATCAACATGGCCTGACTCTCTCGGCTATTCCAATGGTCCAGCCTAGTGTTTACTGTTTAGGGTTTACCTTGTGTCTGACAAATCCATAGCTCCACATCATCATGGTGCGGTGCCAAGCCCTGTGTCTTTGCTGGAGTGATGTACGCATTACAACCTACCAGGCAGCCCAGGTGCTTCTCCATGGCAGATACCAAGTGCCATATGCCGTCACTGTACCTCTGTGGTTGGAGCACCTGAGGTAGGAAGTAACAGGTTGGCTGGATGTCTGCTGCAACCCAGTTGACAGAGTTGACGCTACTTACGATTAAGCATGCATACCTTAGCAAGATCATGCATGCCTTAGCAAGATTATGCAGC